>JAEIIG010001728.1:0-30166 GCA_018904695.1 Drosophila parvula
GGATATGGAACAGTTTTCTTCATAAAATATCAAAGCGAGCTGGGTAAATGTTTCATCATTCGAGGAATATTGAATACAAGAATACATTGCATGATTCTTACCTTATATAGACAATTCATCATGGATTTTAACCACATCTACTTGTTTTCGGAAATCTGCAATTCAGAAATCTGAGATTAAATTACATATCGATCTCGGGCTCTCAAAATTAATTGCTTGGTGTGGGCATCAGTTTAAAAAACCAATCGACAAAGTTATTCCGACTGGGGCGGTATGTATTTGGCATCACAGAAGCAAATAATTCGAAAATTAAGACGATCGAAACTAACCTTACTTTGCCGGGGACACGTGTCGGGCACAGAATTCATCCAAAATTGGTCCCATCGTCCGGGGATTTTATTTTCCAGGTTATTATTTTGTACATAATCGCTGCTACCGCATGATATGGCTGCAATGTAAGAGCACAACATGATTATTCTGTAATTTAATCACCAACTACAGGGGGCCACATGTGGCTTTTGGGTATCAGAATTGAAAACCAATCAACACGTCTCTTCAGACTGGGGCGGTATTAAATAAACATCATGGAAAGCAAGGGGCCTACTTAGAGTATTAATATAACTTTATATTACCTTTTAGATTTATTTAAAGACGAGCAAACGCATCCGTTCATTTTGAAAGAAAATTTTAAATGAAAGAATGTACGTGCGACTTGCCTAGAGGTGGTACCCAATCGATGGCACTATCGATTAAGGTTGTTTCACAGAACATCGATAGTTTTGAGAACCGTCAACTGTTTCCCTCTCATTTGCCGCATTTTCTGGAAAGGAAAATTAAATGGAAACATGATTTAATAATTCCAAAACTTAATCATTTGTACAAAAAAAGGAAAGAGATCGAATTCGACTTCGCTTAAAAGGCTTTTATATTAAACAATCGATAGATCTGTAGAAAACTGTCAAAAGGAGGTGACGAAATTGGGTATTACAGTAGCATACAAAGGTAGAAAATATTGATGAAAGGTGGTGAACATTGCTAAACAAAAAGCGTACTACACGTGACCTATCGATGTTTTCGCAGTGAGACCGCACCTTTGGAGTGTAAAATAACCAAATATACTTTACCTTCTTGTGGTAAATTTTTGGTAAACACCAACAGCAGCTTTAAGTGTATTTGTTGTTGGTTTTCCGTTGCGTCCCGTGTGCGCTTTGCGTAACTTTTGATTTTTGATTTCCTACGCGAACCGCTTCCACCGACGCAATGGTGCTGACCAAGGAGTATCGCGTGTGCATGCCGCTGACCGTGGAGGAGGTGAGTGCCCGCTCCCCTCGCTCCATCGTAGAGAACTCACCTTTGATCTTTTATGTCATCTTTTTTCAGTACAAGATCGGACAGCTGTATATGATTGCGCGCCACAGCCTGGAACAGTCGGCGGAGGGCGAGGGCGTCGAGGTGGTGGAGAACCGTCCGTGCGAGGACCCGGTCCACGGCAAGGGCCAGTACACGGAGAAGCACATTCACTTGTCCAGGTGGGAAGCCCATTCTTAGATGATGCTGCGCAGTTTCCGGATAGCTCATTAAAGATTTCCGATTTCCCATTTCGCTTCCCATTTACGTCAGTCGGCTGCCCTACTGGATACAGGCCATCTGCCCGCGCGTCTTCTACGTGATAGAGAAGTCCTGGAACTACTATCCATACACGCTAACAGGTGAGCAACCGCAGTGAGCAGTGGCCACTGCGCATCCCCATCCCGCACCATTCAATGCCATTCAAAGGGGGAGGCTATTTTTAAACCCACTTAATTATGCATTCTGGAGGTTTGGGATTCCTTAACGCCTCCGTCTTTGGCTCTTTTCCGGCCATATGGCAGCGCTCTCCGAGAACATCATGTGTTCTTTTATTTGGGGGCCTGCAGGAATTCCGCGTTATCATCGAACCAACCAACCGGCCGGCATAATAGTGGGGGTACGTCTACCGATAAAGGCCCCATTAACCACACTAAGCACACACACACACCTGTCGTACCTGTGATACGTCATCCGTGTCGGTGTCACCACCGGAACAGAGCCACAAGCCCAAGCTCTAAATCAGCGTTCGGCAATTGGTTAACACAACTGTCGCAACTCCCAGAGCCTTTACCGGCTGATAAAATCTGTTTACACGCTGTCCAACTGCACTCTAACGATAAGGCTGTTATATGCACTCCACGGGAATAGCTGTTTGCGTGTTTAGGCTTTGGGTCGTTGACTTTTGGGCTTGGGATCCATTACAACAAGCTGGTTTATTTACCTATCCTCATGGAGGTGTATTACCATTACCAGCAGTTCGTTTATTTATGTTTTCAGATAAAAGTTTTCGTTGCCCAAAGCCATATGGCTTTTTGTATCCTGTGTCAGGCAATTTTGAAGGTTATTTTGGTTTATAGAGAATTAGGATATATGTATAGGGGTTTAATTCTTAATTACATTGTAGTTTACCTTGTTTCAGAGACTAGTTTAAAGACAGAGTTGGTTTTAAGCGTTCATTAAACAAGTTGACTTTAGTTCCTTGGTTTTTCTTAACTACATAGTTTAAGTTTAAGGTATTTCTTTAGATTGTATTCATTCCCATAAACCTTTTTAATATGCTATAATTTCTTATTACTGTAATTAGTCCAGCCTTTTATCGATGTCTTGGCATTTTTTATAATTCGAGTTTTTGACTGTATTTAATGCTTATAAAAGCATTTAGATATCATATCCTAAATAAGCAAAGGCCAAAAAGGCCATGTTTATTTTAGCTTCAAGAACACAAGAACTCAAATTGCTATCAGCGATATTTCCAACTCATATCAAATGTATTTTAAGCCCTTCTAGGCCCCAAAATAAACCATTAGACACGCTCGAATTATATTTAATGAGAATGATGGTTATTTTATTGATTTATTTTTGGATTTCTGCATTATAATTTCATGCGCCGCAATGGGGACTCTAATTGGCTGGAACGGAAAAACCTAATCCAGAATACACGGTAATTGCTATGGCTTCTATTTCGGTTGTCCTTCGCTAACCAATTATCCTCCATTTACAGTGCTCCTTCATACCCAAGCTAAATGTGCTCATCAAGACAAAGTACGAGGATAACAATGGCAGCACAGAGAATGTAAAAATAAAGCTCAAGGTCCTTAGACCATCGCGATGACAGTGATTAATAACACTTTTGATTGATAGTGTCTGGACTTGTCGGAGGAGGAGCTGAAGACCCGGTCCGTGGATCATTTGGACATAGCCTTCGATGACCTCAGTGCCAAGCATTACAAGCAGGAGGAAGATCCTAAGTTCTACAAATCAATAAAGACAAGTAAGAGTCGGAGATTTATCCATAAAATATAACTATATTCATTTAATTTCTATCTGCAGATCGCGGGCCACTTATCGAGGGGTGGCGGGAGATGGACAAGCCCATTATGTGCTCGTACAAGGTGGTCCATGCCACCTTCGAGGTCTGGGGCCTGCAGACCAAGGTGGAAGACTTTATCCAACGCAGCATACGTGAAATCCTCCTCCTGGGCCACCGGCAGGCCTTTGCCTGGCTGGACGAGTGGCATGGCATGACCCTCGAGGATGTGCGCGACTATGAACGCCAAAAGCAGGCAGAAACCAATGAGAAAATCCACAATACTAGTGGCGGAACCAATGAAGAGGCTTCAGCGGCGGCGGGCGATGCTTCCGCTGGCGACGTGGACTAAGATGTAGAGTAGTTAAGGCAACAGGATGCAGGCTGCAAAATGTACCTTCAAGGCCTCGCGGCGAAAGCTTACAAAGTTTCATAGGAAATATCTTATTCTTACATACACATATTTGTGTATATAGCATATAGCATATATATATCAGTGACGATGCATTTTAAACCGGTCCAAAGAAGCTCAGAGCTCAGATGCACAAGAGCACCAAATATTCATTGTTAGAGCACGCAATTCGTAGTCAAACTTTACTTTACTTTATAAACAGACGCTCTAGTGAACGGTTTGTGTTACCTATATCCCCCTAGTCTAGCCCCTCGGAACTTGATGTAAATTCGGTGTACAAAATACAGAATACATAATAGCGATGTACCTAAAAATCAACGCAAGGTGATTATTTTTATTCTGCACCTGACTGGCGGCCATTAGATGGCCCAAAATGGTGCGACCGATAGATTAATAGGCAATTTGTATGCCAATGAACCAGGTAGTGAGTGCGGCAGGTGATTCACTAACTGTATTTTGAATGCATAGAGAGATATGTGCTCCCACGCGGCTCGACCCTGACACCGAATATAAATCATTAGACTTACACCCCCAAGAGAACAACGACAGCTGGTGAGGCCGGAACGAGCCCCCAAAATCAGGCTGGCAGCAGCGGCGGAGAGCGAGAGCTATTGATAAGCCCATACCGTCTCTCGCGGACCACCAGCTGATTTCACGCTGGAGATCTCACAAAAAATAATGCCAAGAAGAAGCGGCGGCGGTCACCAGCTATTCGCGTTCGCTTTCGCGCCGCATTTGAACTTCAAACGCGAGAAAAGTAGCACAGAGCGGATAGATACGCGGATGCGTGGAGCGATTAAGCGGCGTGGCGCGCAAAAACAAATCTTTCTATTTTTTTTTTATTATGTATTTGGCATAGAGAGCAAATGGCAGAGCCAAAACAATTCCAACCGAATCATTAGCCCACCTGCGCGATCGATGACAATGGAATATTCTGAATGAAAAACAGCTCCTCCTCCGCTCGGATAAACAGTTTTCGTGTTGGAAATATAAATATTTAAAATATACAAGAACATCGCCATGGCGTGGCGCAGTGCTGTGAAACATATTTGCCTATTTATCACGATCTTAATAAGGTACAAATAAACATAACCAGCGGGACTGTGTGTAATATAGTGTAATACAAGCTGGCGGCTGTTATCAGGCGCCTTTACAACACTCGCAGACTGTGTCTAGTTGATTTATTAATAAACATACTAAATCCTATTCTGGGTTAGGCCATATGTGGGCCATATAATCATAGTCATAGGCTGTGGTAAACCTTTTATATATGAAAAACAAAGTTAGTTATCGCCGAACTGATTGGCTTTTATGGTTATTATAAATGGCCTAAATGGGTGCAAAGTATAGGTACTTGGCTTACCAGGCTTCTAGTTATTTTCCCCACTCTTAACTAGTTTAATTTCCTTTTAAACTCTTGAGAGGATCAAGCATGCCACACGCACAAAATGTGGTAATTAGGTTCTATAAAGTGCCAAGGTAGCAGCAACTTCCTCAACATTCAAAACAGGGCGACGAAAACCCCCTCCAGATACCCACCTTTATCGCTCAACCCCAAGCAGCGAAGAAGGGAATCAGTCAGGTATTTTGGGCCGCAATTTAAAAATTCTTATCACACCAACCAACGGAGGCTACACTGGCTATAAAAAGGTTCTGTTTATCAAACTTATATACAACACAAGCGAAATGCTCTTAGATCTTGTCTACTGTATATTCCCTGCCACTGTCCATATTTCTTCTTGTCATCTCGCCCCGAGATCTCATTTATTTCCTCGTCCAGTACAGCTATCATCCAGCAATCTCAATGAGAATCGACAGGCGCTGTCATGACGAGGATTCATAAGTAGATTTATTTAGATTTATTTTCATTGTGGAATTGATAAACGGGTTTCAAGTGCTCGAGTGAGAAAAGCCCGAACAATAAGCCCAAATTGACTTAAATTTAATTAGGCTTTCGTCATTTTTTTGTTGTAAAAATTCAACTAAAGTATAGTACTTAGAGGTATTTACTTTCAGAATATCGCTTGTGGCTCTTACTCAACCCTCTTTGATTGTTTTTGATCAAAATAGGCAGCCAATTGCTGTGATGGTCACAAAAGTCAACTGATAAATATTTTGAGGCAAACCTTTCAATTAAAATTTGACATTGCGAACATGAAACGTATTCGTTAAGCTGAAACTTTATCTTCTAAACAAAAATATATGGAAATATCAGTCTAAAATTCTGTATACTTTGTTGATTTTATAAATTTTTCACATGATAATTAACGATAATTGTCCGCGAATCACTCGCAGAAAGAGTGTCGATTCTGTCAGCTATGATTTTTGGCCTTTATGCCAATGAGCCTCAATACCAAACGAATTTAAATATTTGTCGTTTTACCAACTTGAAATCAAACAAAGCTGCTACCGAATTCCAAATTTCGTTCGCCTGTATTTATTAAGTAAATATTTTCGATGTTATTATAATGTTTCACTTTGTTGTGTATTGTTGAGTTTAACGCCTTGGACGTAAGCGAAATGCTACGAAAACTTGTTAATTGTCGGTTAGAGCCACTTAGACCCCTTAGGAAAATGCGCGTGGATATATTAGGCGATGATGTGTGTATTTTCCAAGAGTATTTTTGGAATTGGTATATGTATCTGAAAATTATGTTTGAAAACAAATTAGAAAATGCTGACCTACCTCTCTCATTTTATACATATAAATTAATAGAATTTAGTACAAGTTCTGTGAACTTTTTTGGTGGTTCTCTCGCCCTGTGTTGTGTCTGTCACCCTGTGATCTAGCACCTCGACATGTGCTAAGTGGGCATCATGTGATGTACTCTCCTCCGTGCGCTAACAGAACCGCCATATAGACGGAGTAAACAAGAGATTTCCATACTGCGCAGGCACACGGCTCGGAGTTGTGCTACCGTTCAGATTAGTGACTCTATATACGTATATATGTTTACCCCGAATCGGCTAGAAGCAGTTTAAAGTGCCTAAAGTACAACCAAGAACCACAGGCTATTTATAGAAGCGAGTTGCAAAAAAATAGAACACACACTTTCTGGAAGTTCTTTAAAGAGTTATCTGAGAAAAGCAAATTTCCTGGATCTCTTGTTGGGACCAAAAAAAACTGAGCTAATTAAATAGTCAGTATCTGTTTTTTAGTATTCCGTCCGTATCTGTTTTTTCCCCGAGCAATTAAGTTTTACCTGGCGTCTGCTTATCAAGTCTGAGCCCTAAACGAGACAAGCTCTGCAACGGAATTATCTCTAGCAATTTGAGGGCTGCTCTGTGATCCAAAAATAACCGAGAATCATGAGATAGTCTAGCCAGTCTATTGACTTACCAATTATCTGCTACTTAGACTGAGCCAAGCCGCTGAGGAGAATGTTGGCCAAGAAGCAACAATCACTACAATAGTGGCCACCACCACCAAGATCATTCCAATGCCGGACTTCACGTATGACTGCTATGACTGGACGTCTGCTCCGGAGGCTGCGGGCGGAAACTGTGCGAGATTGACCCGGAACGGAACCCTCAAATGCTACGGCGGGATGAATAACCTGGCTGCTCTGACGTGAGTACTCTTGAAAAGCGGTTTGCCTAAGTGATGTGTGTGTAAACATTTAAATTTAAACAACATATGGTCAAAGAGTTTAAAGAATAGTTTACTCCATCATTCTAGTAAACTCAGCCGCCAACCGCCGGCGCTGGAAATGCTTCTCTGCGGCTGGCCACACGATGGCTTCAATCCCCTTAAAGAGCTCCAAAAGCTGCCCCGTCTCCGATCCCTCACAATCGAGTACAGCGGCTTTACCGAGTTCAAGTTCGATTTCCCAGAAATGCACGACCTGCAGACCATTAACATATCGTGGACGAATCTCTCGTACATCTCCTCGCGCACCTTCAAGAGAGTGCATCCCCTCAAGGTGCTGGACCTGCGCTGGAACCAGCTCATCCAGCTGGATGGACCTCTTCTGCTGCCCCGCAATTTCGAGCAACTGTATCTGGCGGGGAATCCCTGGAACTGCACACGGAACTTCAAGTGGATGCTCCTGCAGCCGGATAAGGGGCGGCTGGTGGTGGACAGGGATGAGCTTATATGCACGGATCGCAAGTACAAAGAGCGCCAGATGCTGCTCGTCATGCACTATAAGTTGGTGAGTTTTTAAGTGGATAATAAGTGCATTTTTATTATCAATTACATTTTCTTTTAGGAGCTGAAAATGCAATGCCAGTCTCATGAGGATTTGAGGAACTGCACTTGCCTGATGCATCATATCTTGCCCAAGACTCACATTCCTTTATACACGGTCAACTGCTCCCACTTGCAGTTCCATCGCCTGCCGGCTTTTTTGCCTGAAAATACCACAACTTTAGCCATAAATGATAATATGGTGAGATAAGTGGTTTCTCCTATATTTAACTTTATAATAAAACTTTCCTTATCCCTATCAGATCAGCGACATCAATCCGCTTCGTGACAACCCCCACTACCGACACGTGGTGGACATACAGCTGGAGAACAATCGGGTGACCAATGTGGACGACCTCGAGGACACCTACTGGTTGCAGAACTTCCGGCTGCTCAACTTGAGGGGCAACAATCTTCGGAAGCTGCACGTCTACGCCCTGGACAACGCGCTGAATGACAATGAGAATGCCAACCTGTTGCTGCTCAGCCGGAATCCATGGCATTGCACCTGCAAGTTCGGCAGCCGGCTGCGTGAGCTGCTCACCAAGTACAAGGACATTGTGAGGGATGCCTGGAATGTATCCTGTACGTACATGCAGGATGATGAGCAACGGCTAGCCAAGGTGCTGACCCTCAGTCGCCAGGATATGTGCAATGTGAGCGTTGATAGTGGATCCCTGATACATCCCATCGATTGGTTAAATGCAGTCCTGGCTAGCCTTATCCTTCTCATCCTGGGCAAGCTGGCCTACGATTACTATCATTACAAGTATTACGGACGAGTTCCTTGGATCGTGATGAAAATGCCTTAGCTGTATGTAATCTTTACAAAAATATTGCCTATCGAAACATTGATATATCGGAATCTTCAATATCGAACAATTGCGCATCGATATTTTAAATATTGGATTTAGTGTGGAAATATCGATATAATCGAAAATGTTTATTTGTATCTTTTTAAATTTTATTTATATCAATTTATATATATACTTTCGCGTCAAATATCCGTAAAGTATCGATATATTTATATTTCCTTTCATCCCCAGTCATAACTTCAAAAGAAAGTATTTCTTAAACACGCGACGCGACGTTTTTGTCGATTTATTTTTCGAAAATCTACAAAACAATACCGATCTTTGCATCGTATATGAATATTTATGTATATAATATATAGGTATTTATGCAATATGTATATTTAAGCTAAGTCAACGCAAAAACTCTCAAAATAGTTTGTCTTCTATATGTAAATAGCATTTTGCACAGAATTTACAGTGCTGCTAAAACGGTTTTATATAGTTTAAAATCATGCCTCCTCTCAAGTTCCTTTACATTCGACGGTTTCTTGCATTTAAATTGGCACAAAGCGCTTAGTAATACAATAATATAATTAACATAATGAAACGACTAAGAGTAAGTTTCTGGACAGAACGGAATCTGTGTGTAAGGTTTAAGTTAGTTACAAATCATTATTCCACCTAAACGAATCTAATTCTGGCATCATATGTACAATTAAAAGCTCGACCACAACTTAATTTCTTTGGTAAAGCAAAGCAAATGTAAAATAATAACTTAAATAATTGTATACAAGCTTATAAATTAAACAACAACAGTGCAGTGCTGGACATTGTAAACGAAGCATAAAAACATTTTTGTACTTTACATCGATCAAGTGAAGGGATAAAACAAGGCAAAATATAAATCCACGCGAGAGGATCGGAAAAGTTCAACAATTGCTGTGTTTTTCTTTGTAAATTTCCGTATAAAATTCGTCAAAGTAAACGTGTAAATCCTTTAAAATCGAGTTCCCTTGGTCTGTGTCTCTCTTGTATATATGTCTGTATATGATATGGAAACATTTTCCGACCCAACAAACAGCTCGCGTGGGAGCTGGAGATCGCAAAGTAAACAACAACAGCAGCGGATGGCATTAAGTTGGCTTTTTTACGGGCGCACCCAAAACCGATCTGGGGCGTCTCCGTTAACGTTTTTTGGTTTTTGTTTTTTTTTTGGCTAAGCATGCGAGTATTGAATATGTTTATAATTATACGACATCCTAGAAGAGCATGTAGGAATGATCGCGTTCCAGCCGCGACTTGGCGCGCATTTGTATGTTTCCAACGGGATCCGAGGGCGGCGGTATGCCATTGATCTGATGGGTGGGCTCCTTGTAAAAGAACTCGGTCCTGCCGCTCTTGTGGCCATAGTAAACGGAATCGTGGGATCTGGAAGGGAGACCATGTCATATATAAACTATAGATCGTCAAGAACAGGTTAAGAACATGTAGAGCGTTCTCAGTTGAGCTCTTCCTGTTACGCTCTTTCAGTTAAAATTTAGTTAAAACTCAATTAAGCGCTCGCTCACTGAGACTCACAACATGATCCCCTATTCCCTTCATACTCACCTCAATATTAAATCCGTGAGATGATGGTGACCATTGGAATGTATCGAGTGCATGCTCTCCAGGATGTTAAGCTCTAGGGGATTCCAGGGACCATTTCGTTGCAACACATCCCACTTGGCATCCACGCACATGAAGCTATAGTTGCTGCCATCCCGCTTGTCGCCCTCCACATTCACGTTCAGAGTCTTGTTCAGTTGAGATTCCATGTGCGGAAACTTGGCCACGCAAATGTCAAACTAAAATAAGGGGAATACCAATTATGATTAGCCCAAACAGAGAAGTTCTAATCTACTAACCATCTTTTGGACTATCTTTTGTTGATGACAGGTGCCATCCTCCATGAGCAGCAGTAGGGTCATGTTCTGTTGACCACAAATGTAGAGTTCCGTGCGCTGCAAGCCATCGGATTTGCTGGAAGATGGCGGTAGAGCAAGAGCAGTAGGCATAGCTGTCAAGGCATCTACCGCATCTTCGCACTTGAGGGAACTGCGACGTGGAAAGACCTTGCTGCTGGTCAGCGGTGTTTGTATCTCAATTGGTGTAGACTCACTGAGAGCCAGAACCGAGAGCTTGGCCATTAGGGGCGTTAAAGGTACACCTCCTATTGCTGTGCGTGCTGCGGTACGCTCCCCAACGGTGGCTTCTCCCGCCGGCTTTAAAGGCAGCGTCATGGATCGCTTGTCTAGCGGTGTCTTGGCTTTTGAGGAATTGTTGAGATTCTTATCAGCCGAGACCGCTGCCGCTTCCGCCTCTGCCTCAGCAGCCTGTTGTCGCATGTGCTCGTCCAGCTTCTGGATTTCGGCATTGAACTCCTTGAACTCCGCCACTAGAGCTGCAAGCTCGGCATCTTCGTGTGCCTGCTCGCTGGCCGCACCCCACAAACGACGGTACTGATCGAGGAACTGCTGGAACAGGCTGCGCGAGATCTGCTGGCCGTTAGTGTTAAATACCGGATAGGTGGGATCGCCGATAGTTCGCGAGGTGACCTTCTCGTCGTTCTCTATGAAATCCGGCGACCCATTGGAGGAGTTATCGCTGCCACTGCCATTTCGATTGACATCCGTCCTGAAGCCCGTGATGTGGTTCAGCTTCTTGGAAATGGCGCGCAGCGCATCCTGCAGATCCGCGGACGACTTGCGGCGGGTCATCTGCTTGCTGGGATTGCTGATAAAGTTCTGAAAGAACTTCTCCACATCAAGCTTCAGGGAATTCCGCCGCGACTGCGCCTTTCCATTGGAGTTGTGGACATCCTCGGCCTTGCCCTCGGGATCATCGGGATTGGCACAAATTGACATCACACTGCCGACAGGCAGAACCTTGTTCTCTGTCATCGGCGTGTTGCACACGCTGGTGCGTCCAATGAACTCCGGATAGGAGTCTGTCTCATCAAAGTTGATGGATGCAATCCCGGACTCGGGCAGGTCCTTGCTGTGCATGCTCTTCAGGCGCAGCGGGAGGTGCGTAGGTCTCATGGCCTTCGGTCTAGCGGGGGGCATCTCCACGGTAGCCGGTTGCTGCTGCTGCTCTTGCTCCTCCTGCTCTGGCGCCTGCTCCTCGGGTATGTGGGTGAAGATCAACGACTTGTCACGCTTCATCTTCCGCTTGCCATACTGAAAGGGCATACCGCTGTGCGGGAGCTGACCCGAGCACAGCAGGTGCAGGTTTTGTGCGCGCTGTGCCTCGCCGGCTAGCTCGCGGTACTCCTTCTGCTCCATGTACACCACCAGCATCTGGACGCCGTTGGGGATGTGGAACTGGTGCAGCTGCTGACTGGACACCAGCTCGGCCGCAGGGCGAATGTGTCGGGGATCGGAGAGGACCAGTTGCTTGGTCACCATGTCGCTCAGTTGGGAGGCCACCACTCTATGTTTCAAGGAGAGTTTTTATTAATATGAAGCTTTTAGGTTTGGAGAAACTCACTTGTTGTGATAGAGAATAGCTCCGCCTAGGACACCCTTAGTCTCCTGGCAACACTGCAGCGTTTGTATGGCCTCCAGGAAGATATGACTAGCGGTCTGTTGGCGGAAATCTTCATTATTCAAGTTCCCCTGATTCAAGGCCTTACTCACCTTCGGCATGCGCAACCTGGGCACATTTTGAAAGGTGTTTCCATTTCGCTGCAGCATCGGGAGATATGTCTCAAAGATGTGGTAGAGCTTCTCGCTGAGATTCCGGCTATTCAATGCGGGTGGGAGGGCATACTGATCGTACAAAGTCTGCAGATCGCGGTGGAAAAACTTAAGCAGGGAACTCAGTAGCTCGGCGCGATGTTCTAGGAGTTCATCGCTTATATTTCGATCAGTGCCAACAGCCTTAAAAGTAGAAGTTGGCCAGTTAAGTATAGAATTTATAAAAAATACTAAGAGATTTATTACCAAGGTAAAACGTCCAAACTCCTTGAGCACAAACTTTCCATTCTGCAGGGCTAGGATGCGCGGCTTGAAGAAGCAATCCTTGAGGAAATACGTTGTTCCCATCAATTGCCCGCACAGAGCCACCTTTTGAGTGTCTGAAACCCAGCTGGGATGAAAGTACAGCACCGCCGCTATGGGATCATCCGCCTCATTCTGCAGACACTCTGTGTCGTAGACAAACACGATCATAGTCTCTCTGGAATTAGGTAAAGGTAGAGAAGATATTAAGGGAGGTTTAGGCAAGGAGAATGAGAATAAATTAATGAAGAAGAAAGAAAGCCCATTCCTTCAAGCTACCACAAACCCAACTGAATCTCTTAGAAAATTCACAGTTTTTAGCCAAAGTTTCACGGTGCGTTCTGATGATTTAGTCTAGAATAATAAGTCCAGTTATGGGCTTCACTGTAGCCACCTTTCGCTGAGGAGTAGTGACTGCTGTTGCTTCTGTCGCACCTGCTGCCATCGTTTGGGGCTGGGCTTGCGCCAGTCCCTAAACATTGTTCTGCTAAACAGAAGATTCCCAAATCCAAAAGAGCTTCCAATTTCACAGTTGCATCGTTGCTTATCACACTCTGACGACGGACCGCTGATTCTGATAAGTCAACAAGCCAATACCGTCACACAATGCCAACTGTCTGATGTGGCTGCCTGGCTGCCTGGCTGACTGATGATATGGTACGAAGTATATAGTAAGTAGTACCTAAAATATGTGATATGGGAGAGCTGAACGACGGTGAGCGCCGAGCGAGGTGATCAGCATGCCGCGCACGCCAAAGGTGAGCGCGAGCGCAGGTGAGTTTAGGCTAGAAAGCGACGCTGTTTTTCCCATGGCTGCGGTTGAGCGGGCTTACGAGTGGTATACGTAATATAAGCATGAAACTAGCGACCACTCAATGTCAAGTGTATTGATTACAGTGTTAGAGCTAAGCTAAGATTGAGCCGAGTATTTTGATTTCTAATTTTTAAGGGCTCTTTTAAAGCAACAATGTTTGTTTTTTGATATTTTTCCTATTAAGTATTTATTAGGCATTTCAAGGAGGGTCTATGGTTGCAAATCATCTTCAGCTAATTCAACGCTTTAACATATAGAAAATCCTTGGTTAGTCAAGGTTTTTAATAAGCAATTTTTAAAATCAGTCCGTTATAGAAAATACCTTTATTTGTAAGACTTTTTTTTACATCGCAAACATTTTAATCAATTATTAAAAATTTCTTTTATCCGCCTTTAACCCGTTATAGTTTTTAAGACAACCGGAGGAAGATGTTGAACCTGGTTCTGCAGTTCCGAGTAGCTATACTTGGCCACATAGCCATTGGGCCCGGCCTCATAGGTGACCAGCAGGTACTTGGAGCCCGGGAAAGGTTGCCCATATGTGCCCTTGACCTGGAGCTGCTCCGGAGCAATCTCTTCAACGGTCTCCTCTCGGCCCGTTCCATCCACATCGATCCTAAAAGAGGCCGAGTTGCTCTCATGGTCACTGATTAACTATTTAGTTTATTTGTATTTACCTGAGGTAATATTTATTGTCGGAAGGCACTAAGATAACTCCATTGTCGTTAAGGTTCGGCAAATGTATGCCAGTTGGGGCCGCCGAAATTGCCCGATTTAGAAGCAGAATGAAAAGCAACTACGGCTTATATTGTTTTAAAAATATCGAAAAGATCTCTAGACAACTTACAGTGCTAAATAACTTGACAGACATGGTGATGATGATCTTAAGGAGGCTGCTCAACGACTGACATTTTCGGAAGACAAAGCAAGTCGTCACCGAGCAGCTAAATACTAATCAATACAAGTTTTAAACTGGAACCGTTAATAAACACAGAGAAAGAAGCCAAATTGCCGGTTTACTGACCAGATTTTGTAGAAAATCCAGATTATAGCATTGACCAAATATTTTAAACGATTTTTAGGCCAAGGAAATGTGTATTTCTTATCGGAAAGTGAACTCTAAATTAACCAGTTAAGGTTTTGAAGGTCATGATGCGTAATTTCTCCGAGCTAATGCGTTTGGGGGAAAGCTTCTTGTTATCCTGGGAGTCACTCGTGATCATGGCCTGCTCTTCGTAGAGTTCTACAACATCCTCTTGAACAATATCCTTTCTATACTCCACTTCGAAGTCCTTTCTACGAGATAAATACCATTTTAAATGCTAGCTCAATCGCTTGAGGACTTGACCAGACCTGAGCGAGTACCATTGCGACACCGATTGAATACTGTTGTACTTCAACTTTGACCTTAGTGCTACGAACAACAGAGCCATCAGAACCACCACGATGAGCATGCGCAGCTAGGAATATCACTATATTTATCACCACGATATGTATTTTTGACGAATTTCGACTACTTACTGTCAACAAAAAAGGAGACATACTGCACAGCCGGCGACTAAATGGAAACTACATAATATTTTTAACGGCAGAACGTTTTAAAGTCCCCAATATAACACTTCATTTATTTAATTTAAGAGAACTAGTTTGGATTTCGATTTTTAAGACAAAGTTAACAGCCATAAATAAATAAATAATTACCATGTTCTATTGTAGTATGTTAATACGGATATGGTACTGCCGTGGCAGTACGGTCACTGTGTTTTATTTTAATGAAAACTCGAATTTTTGAATGATTTGAGAGTGACATAGCCGTATTATTGAAATTTAAACTTTTTCAATTAAGCCTTAAAAGTAAGGCATGGAATGGCTAGTCTTGGTAACGTCTCAATTTAAAAAAAAACGTGATTTTCTGATAATCTTGATATACTGTTAAGTATTCTTTAAAATATCCATTTGTTTCTTTTTTGTGTTATTTTGTATGCTTATAAAAGTGGAATAAGTTGTTCACGATAAAGTCACGCCTTCACAATTATGTGAGAAACTAGTTTCGGCCTACAAAAATATTTAAGCCAATGAATGAATCGATTTTTAAGAGCTTTTCTGGTTATTTATTTTCTTTTTTAATAAACCTCATATATATTTAAATTTATTCTGTAAGATGTTTGATTTTCTATAAATTTAATACAACTATTTTAAAAATCGTTGTATATATTTTTATTGGTAAGTATACTCCTGGTTGCAACGGTTATTTTATTTCATTAATCTCATAATTACACTAATTCTATGTAAACCTATTGACCTCATCCAGCGGCCGATTTTAGGGTATTGGGACTGAGGAACAGGGGGACTTGGGGCGGCGTTGGTGGCCCCTTGCTATAGCTGTACTTGGCCACATAACCGTTGGGACCCGCCTCATAGGTGACAACCAGATGGGCGCCATGATCCTCGTAAGGCTGATTGATTATTCCATTAACCTGCAAGTGACCGGCTTCGTTCTGTTTCCAAGTCTCCTGGCGAATGGTGCCACCCGGCTGTTCAATTCTGTGACGGAAATAGAAACCCTCATAAGTTTAATCTAAACAGACCGAGGCTTAACCGGAACTACTTGAGAAAGTACTGCTGGTTTAGCGGTTCCAGCTCGAAGCCATTGGTGCGGATTTGTGGCTCAATAGTTGGCGATATCTGTGGCGCTGCCGAGGCCAAGTTAACAAGCAGAATAGCGAATAGCTAAGAATATATGTAGTATATAATTGGTCATAATTTATGCACTTTCTTTGCGAATCTCCAGCACTCACCGCGCAAAAACAAGAAATATGAGGAGAACGAGACATGATGACCTGTCTATGGCTGAACGGAAACTATCTAAGCCAGCGAGCGATGTCTCATCGTCGAGCCCAAAACGAAGGCTGGCTTTATTAAGTGGCAGCAAACAAGTTTCGACTCAAGCGATATGGAGATACCAAAAAAAAAATCAAACTTCAATCCACCTACTAATTCCGCCAGCTTTTTACACAAAATTCGCAAGCATCATTGTCCAGGGATCGAGCAGGGAAGACAATTAAATTGGGAGACCTAGCGAAAACCAGTTGCCAGCCTTCGAAGTGACAATTAACTTAATTCAAATGAATTTACATCATGATGCTCACTGCTCACTGGTCACAAATAAGCTTGTCATTATGGGTTTGCCATTAAATTAAACACCTGGGGGGAGTTCCCAAATTAATTTTTAACAGTTGCTACGTGAGATTTATTTGTAAAATATGTATGTTCAAGCAGCTAAGCACATCGACTCTTGACCTTAGAACCAGGAATAAATATTCTGTCAGTTAAGATAAGTGTTTACTTTTATGATGTTTTCAATATAAATCAAATCCTTCTATAATTTTGCAAAGAATTACTTTAGTTGTATATATTTTTGTAGTCTAGTATTGTGGTTTATAAACATATCTTTGTCTTCAAATATTTATTACAATTTAAGTCATTTATTATTGTTACAGGGACATTTATTTGATTCTCTTGTTTTTTATCAAAAGTATTATTTTTACTTACCAAGTAAATTTTATTTTAATAACTATTTAACACCTTTTTTTTAAGCATTTTTAATGGAAATTTTATTGGATTTATTAATAGTTTTACAACTTGGAAAATAAATATATCTCCAGATAAACATAAATTACAGCTTCCGGTTACATTTACCGGTTGAACTCTTGACATTTGATTAATTTCACCGCTCTTATCGGCGAATCAATACTTTCTCCGCCTCCGCTGATTGTGTATGTGAATGCGAATTAGCTGGTGGGCGAAAGGGGGGAGACGTGGGCGGAGGCTGCAGCTCAAAACAAACACAAAAATACCCTCACATACACAGCGCGCCGCCCACACAAACACACCCACACACATGCCGAAGACCGACGAAGAAGTTCATGCATTGTTATCACGTCTTATCACTGCTGCACTTACTTTGTGGACATGTTGTATTGCACTGTGAGCTTGTCTAGATTTTATTGCACTTTATTTTCACTGCACTTCATTCATATCATGTTCGTTTTTATTTTGTGTTTTTCTTCCAAGCAGTGTTGCCCACTCTTCGGGTCTAAGAAAAGCTTCAAGCAGCCAGCGGGGCTGCCATACCAGACTGGTACTAAAAATACCACAGCCAGAGCTTTTAGTATATTTACTAGGTCACAATGGCTCTATCTTGACACAAACCATTTCCCTTACGTCACAAACGGTACTTTTTGTTCTCTTGTGAGTGACCATATCTTGTGAAGAGAAAAATCCCTAATTTTCCTGGAAAATGGTAGCTATATCCACATCTGGTCACATTGTTTTTGCAGCTATACACATCGACGGCCATTTTTCGTGTTTTTCCGTGTTTTTCGCTCTTAGTTTGATCGTTTATTTAAATGTTTTAATGAGTTTTGGTGAGTTAAGGCGCCTATCTAAGGCTAAAAGTAAGGTGAAATGTTAAGAAACAGTGATTATCTAGCGGATAATTAGATAAAACAGTGATTTAAAAGTGATCCCCCGCACAGCGTCTCTTGCGTCCAGGCCACAACAACACACCCAAAGAGAGACGCATAGGAAACATGTATAAAAAAGCAACAAACAGGTTTTCATTGTGTACAGACGTGTGTTAGCGCCCTCTCGCTCGCTCCTTAATTTATGCGCATGCAGCGGCAACAACAACATAGGCGTACATATCTATATAAACAAACCAAGCCAACATAAGAAACAAGTAATACAAGAAAATAAATCGTCGACGTGAGTGCGAGTGTGTGTGTGTGTGTGTGTGAATGCTGTAAACAGCAGCCAAAGTGGTAAAGTGGTAAAGCCAACTTGGCGGTGGCCAAGCAAGCGAGTCGAAAGAGAGACGACGACGACGACGGATAATAAGAAGCATAAGGCAAAGAGTGTTGTTGGCCAGCTTAGAAGTGACGCGTAGCTAGCTACAGGTGAATATCGGACTTGTTTTTCAAGCGAGCCGTGGCGGTGGTTGGTTTAGACTTTGGAGCAACAGTAAAAAACGGGTTCGATGCCCAAAAGAAAACAGAATTCGATAAATTAGCAGCCTAATCAATTTACCACTGAGCTGTAACGGTAAAGCCAAAATGGAGTTGCATTTAAATATTCCAGCTAGCATGCGCGCGTTCCCGATTTTCCAGTCTTCCCCCAAAGCAGCTTCCAAGTGCGTTCAAGTGTGGCGTGGAAAAAGTGGAACGCGTCCCACTTAACCCCAGCAAGGCAGTGCAAGCTGTCCGAAAATTGTGTCTGTGCTTCGATTAACACTAAGTAGTGTGTGGAGCCACCGAAATGGAGCTACTCCCACATTCTTGTGCCTTGTGTGTAGTGTGTGTTTTGTGAATGAAAAACCAAAAAACTTGTCGCGCCATATTAACACCTACAGTTTTCACAGTTCAGAAGACACGACTCGAAACAGTTGAATCATCTATAGCCGACTCTTCCAGCTAAAAAAAACTATAGTAAACTGGTTGCTCTACATGAATCACCAAAGACATCGGAAGTCCGGTGATTATTCTGCTATTGTTTTTTCGATAAGTGAAAAATAATAAGAACAGTGCAATGAACCAAACCCATTCAGTCGCTCTAAGCGATAAGCGAAAGGAAAACAAAGGCAGAACCGAGTCAGAATTGATTATAAATTCATAAACAAATTATATGCATATTGCCATTACATCAGTACGGAGTCCGAGTCCAAGCTCCGCCATTCAATCAGTGGCAGCCAGTGGGGCTCCAAAAGGCAACATCAACTTAAGCACTGGCGTATCCACTCCACGCCACTCGAATCCACCTGTTGCCACTCGTTTCGACTTAATGAAAACGCCCACGGACCCCGAAACGGGTTATACAGTGGCATTTGGCTTACAGTAACCGTTTCGAGAAGAACTTTGACAGTTAAATATTAAATATTATTTATTAAGGCATAAATCATTATATACTTTAACCACTCGAACATTTAATTACCCTGCAAATATGTTTAAAGTTGTAAAGGTTCCATTATTAATGTTCAGAAAATATCTACTTTGCATTTTTTACCTTTATAAACATAAACTTTAATGTTTGTTCACTTTAGACCATGAAATTTCAATGAAACCCAATTTTAAGTTATTAAATTTTAAGTACTTATTATCAATATTTAATATTTACATATTTATTCTTGACATTTTTACTCATTTCAAATTCGTCAAAACTTAATAAAGTTCAATGTGCGTTTAAAGTTGTAAAAGTTCATTATTTAATGTTAATATATAATTTAAACTTCTTGACATTTTAAGCCACTTTAAAAGTCATCAAAACATTGTAAAGTTCAATGTTTCTCCCCTTTCGAGCACGCAATTTCACTGAAAACAAGTTTAAAGTTGTAATTTCACATGCTACCTGTCTCTGCCTCTGACTGGGAAAATTTCGCTAATTTTATTCCCAAGCAAGTAAGAGAGCTGCAATAATGAAAGCCTCACAGAATATGAGACTTCATTAAAATAATAAATGTGGGCTTTGCACTCGGACTCACGTACTAAATGGGCAATATGCACGAATTTATAACAAGAGCAGAGATTAATAAGGATCTTAAATAACTAATTTAGACTGCAGCTAAAGTCAGTACTTAGTAGTAATAACTGGAGGTAACACTGTACTACGTAGGGCGTCCTGCTGTGGGCGTATGATTGCAAGCGGTGTATATCTAATAACTACACGCTTAAATCAATTTCGGCTTGATCACGTATGCTGTAAGAGGGACTACCAGTTTTTTCTTCTCTTTCACCTAACCGAAAATAAAAGGTATCTCGATTCAACACGTTCTTGCCGCGCTTCCCACACGCAGGCCAAAAAACACACAAAAGATTGAGAAGAAAGTGTCAAACGTGACATACTTTTCACCCTTATCGCCATGTGAGGCTGTTATCTCTCTGTGGGCTCTCCAGACTTCCCCGCTTATCAGTCAGAGGTGGATGGTATAAAAAATAGTGGCACACACTCGGTAACTTGATATCAAATTTGAGCTCATTAACGCAACAACGCCAGACGGTCAGTCGTTTTTGTTTTTTTTTTTTTTTTCGACTAGCAATAATTGTATCTTTATATTTATGGGACTGCCAGAAGCGGAACGGACTTCCTGGCATTGAACCCGAGAGTGTGTGTGGCTTTTGAAATATGAGAACACCACAACTAAAAAAAAAAAAATTAAATGAAAACTTACGAAAACGCCGCCTTTATTTTCGCCACCACGAAATGCGAATGCCCTTGCCTCAATTTGTAGATATTGCGACAGTCTGGCTGTGATATTTACCAAGTGACTTAAGAACTCAGCTTCAATTTGAAACTTCCTATCAGTATTTAGTTTCTAACCATTGTTTCTTCTTAAAAACAATTCGATTTTCAATGATTTCAAACAGTATTTGTACCCCTTCTTTAATATATTTACAGTACCCTTTACTTTCAAGTAATTTTACCCAGCACTTCACCTTTAATTACTTTCAAAAACTAAGCCAATTTTGCCATAGAACTAGGGCGCCTCGAAAAAAACAAAGGTGTTAATTACCTTTTTCCCATATTTTGAATGACTGACTATTTTTGGTGAGGGTTTTCTGGTTTTCTGGTCTTTTAACACCTCAAAGCAGTTACTCTTGTACCCAATTTAGCAGGCAGTACCATTCGCCGATTTCTCCGCTTTAGTAAGCCGCGAAAACATGAATGATAAATTGTGCGGCTCCAAGAGGGTATTCAAATGTAATTTATATTATTTATTAATGCACTTTTATGGCATTTCCCATACGTGTTCTTGAGGCCAGCCAGCCATCCATCCAACCCCTATAATTTGAGGGCATTAATGCGACCAGCCAAGAGATGGGCCGCAGGTCACTTGACCTGTGACTTGAAACTCTGACGGCGGCGGCTGAGCCGTGAAAAAACCTTCGCTTAGGAAAACGTATGAGTTCGAGTAAGACGATACCCACCACCACGAATCCCCGGCTTGGCTGGCCGACTTCCCCGACTTCATTGAGCGACACAACAAGTAGTTGCGTTGCCGTTGCCGTTGCCACCGACCTTCAATTGGCCAATAAAGCAATTTATCGGAGATCCCATCCATCCGATCACTAGGTAAAAGTTGTCCATGTGTAACCCACCGACTTTTTGGGTGCGTGAGAAACTCTACAAAATCTTGAGAGAAAAAACCTGAAAACCCGCATGGAAATTACGTGTGTGTGTGAATGAGGAAAATACACACACCTATGCTCCCTATGTCCGGTGTTCGCGCCGCGGGGAAATAAAAAGTCAGAGGGAGACGGACGCGGCACGTCCTGCAAATCGTTCGTAAAGCGGAGTAGCGGAAAGGTAAATGATTTCATAGGGAAATTGGCGGAAAATACCGCACGTGATTCCCAACAAAGGCAGGAAAACCAGGCTGACTGGTCGGGCCCATGAGTCATGCCCGAAACAACACGACATGTTAGAGCCAGGACGCGGAATAGTGGATTGGATACAGTCAGGCTTCTTTCTACCACCTCTCCTTTCTATCAGCAAAACCAACATCTGGATCTTGAAATACAAGCTAAAGTATGCCTAAGGTGTATCTTTTATGGCTCTTTCGAGCTATCCTTATCATTATCACCTCTTTGTGAAAGTTAAATAAAAAAAAGGTGTCGTCGTAAAGATAGAGTGTCAGACAATGGGTTTTATCTTTGGTACTATTCTTGATTTTCTATAGAGTTTGGTCTCTGAATTCTATCTTTAAACATCAAAAGTTATAAGTTAATACACATTTCCTTGGTATCTCAGCTTCTATGGTTAGATCTTATAGGTTTAGCTTGTTTCTGAAATAGCTTATATAAAATTTAACATTTAGTTCCCAGGAAAAACCTTGTTTATCTCACTGAAAAACCATTAAATGCAAATGTTTGCACTATAGCTAAAAAATAGCTCAATACCTCAGTGCTTCTCTAGAAGATCTCTAGAAATAAAAACCCTGAATGTATGGCCAATTAAAATTGTTAAATTACACGTTAGGTTCCTGTTTACCCCAATATACACTTTTTGGACTCTTTTTCGATCTTAAAAAGAAACGTAGAAACAAAAAAATTCTAGTTAGACGGCTTCACAAGTTCAAAGTTCGAGCTCTGGGAAGTTAAGTGTGCGTGAAGATTCGATGATAAAGACCTTTCCCCTCGACTTGGGTGCTCCTGTTCTCAGATATGTGCCTACCTAGGGAGGTTTTCCTGTAATACAGTCAGAGAGAGAGAGAGAGAAAGAGAGCGGGAAACAAGGGATAATGACCAGAGCTATTGTTCAGCGCTTCTCAAAACACTCGGGTCGCTCGGGGGTTTGTCAAGCAGCAAGCAGTGGCTCTCAAATCGTGGGCGGTTGCCTTGCTCTGTTTGCTATTCGCATTTCGAGCTCATTTCGACTGTGTAGTTTAGTGTTTAGTGCTCATCGAGTCTAGCCCACGTTCAGTTCGCGGTCCGCTGCCCAAATTCAACAAAATACAAAACATAAACACGGCTAAGCCGGAAAGAAACTCAGCGGATAGACAGAAGAAAGTGTGCAGAATTCACAAGTAGCCGCCACAAAACTCGGTTATATAAGTGGAAATTAATTATCTGATTCGGTAATAAAGGCAGATCCACGAATACAGTGGGAAGCCCGCAAATAAAATAAACAAATTTATGATGCGAATAATAATAATAAAATCAAACATGATTGCTGTGCACAAATTATGGCCTTAAATTAATATACATTCAGGGTTTATCAAGCTTTATTTAGTGTTAAATAGAAATACCTGATGGCTGTGGCTGTGCTACGTGCTAAACTTACATTTTGTCGACTTCAATTCCCATTGAAATATTATTAAACATTATAAACACACCGTTCTGGTTCACTGGGGAATTGAAATAATTTCTAACACACCTTTCCACAACCCGTCTTCGATTGCAGGTTTTGCGTTTTCCTTTTTGCCAGTGCCGCGCCAGCTAATTGCATTAAAATAAAACCAACAAGTCGCCTCTAGTGGCTGTAAATTATTATTGTGTCGTTGTCGCTGACACTCAGATGCTGAAGCAGCAGCAGCAGCAGCAGCACCAGCACCAGCAGCGACAATAACACCCAGTAATCAGCACAACTATCGGCGATGACAATGGCAGACATCAGCAGACATGGCAGTGCAAGGCGTCAGTGATTAAAACCAGTCGGAGAGGCCAGCCAGCCAGCCAGCCAGGCCAGGCCAGTTTGGAGTGCCAGCCAGCCAGCCAGCCAGCCGGAGTGGCACCAGCACCAAAAGCAAAGCAGCAGAGCAGCCCAGATTACAGAGAGCTGCTGAATCATCAGAACTTGGAGGATTAATTGATTACCATCTGCAAAAAACAGACCGCCAGCAAAATGAGCTCAGCGGGTAGCCAAATCAACTGCTGTCAGATCGGATTGATATCTGCAAACCTGCTCATGATGTGCACCTTGCTTCTCGTAGAGGGTTGGATGCCCGATGTGCGACCCGATTTGCAAACAAGTATGTACCAAGCCCCAGTCTAAGCCCCAAGCGCCTCAATCTAACAATTATTTATTTTTATTTGTGTCACTCGTTCTTTGCTCTTTTTGTTGCTGGCTTATCAATGGCAAGTTTTGCTTTTCCAAGCTCTGCTTATCATGCGGAATTTTCGCCAAGCCAGCAGCAAATTGCCGTTTCCTCTCTGGAGCGAGTTAAGCAGAACCCAAGACAATAATAAATTACGAGGAATCCCGGGGGTTCGGAGATTGTATAACTAATAACCGTCTCTCCCTTCTTGTTGCTGTCTTTGCAGAGCCCGACAAAATCTTGGCCCATTTCACTGGCAACACAACGGACTATTTTAAGATTTTGGACCACAACGATGAAAGTGTGCTAGTTGGTGCCAAGTGAGTGTATTTCTTTGTTACCTTTTACGATTCGCAAGCTAATCAATAGAGTGTTTCCTACCTGTGCTGCCATACAAATAAACTTGGCACGATCCCGCTTGAATATTTATAAAAGCTTGTTCGATTCGCGGAATAATAAACGCGCCATTGGCATTCCACCTGCCAGTAGCAAGTGCAAATCTAGCATTTCTCATCCCCTTTCCTGGAAGCTGCCGTGATTTGGCACTGAACAGACGCCGATATCAACTTGTTTAGCTTCCCTTCAATATATGTACATCTGTATATATAATTATATTGGCCATGTGTAATACCGCATTTTATCACGCTGCCCCAGCGTCTGCCGGATACTTATGGTCTGAGAATAATATATATTTCCATTGAGGCTTTTTCAATGCATCGATAAGAGCTTATGAATAAACATTTCAAATTGCAAATTATTCATACACACTCGCTGAGTGCAAACGCCCCTTTTGGACCTGAAATGGACCGACAAATTCGAACCAGCTTTCGATCTATCATATTTTCGCAGCTACCAGACTTGGTGGGGCCATAAACAACATCCAAACATACATGGCAACAAATTAGCAGCCCCAGTAATTAGCCACTTTAAGCACAGAATTATACAATTGTGTACAAGTTCTAATTATTTGCACAAAAAGCAACCTTGAGATATATGATTGTATACGGACAGCTGCGGCCAAAATAATAGCGCGTCGCGCTGTGTGCGCTGCTCTTGAAAAGCGCTGAAACGACTCAGCTGATGGCAAATAAAGAAATAATAAAAAAGCCAAGGCTTGGAATGTGCCAATGGGAAACATTTTGTGTTTATAAATCGTAAAACATGTTTATTAAGCGTTCTGTTTACTTATATTTATTTGCGTTTTTAGAAACCTCACCTCTTTTTTTAAATTAATGTGGTATTATGAGTCAGTTGATACTGATATTAAAAGGGGAAAATAAAGTTATGCGGGGGATTCTTTATTTCTATATTTAAAATTACATTTTTAAATTACACGGGGTGCCAGGTGTCCTCGTGACAGCTTTATTAGTAGAAGAAGGAAGGATATATGCGCTACAAATGGGAACGATAGCTATTCCTATAAAATAAACATTTAAGGGAAAGTGGATCTCAAGTTAGTAGATTCCTAATTTAAACTAAAATTTAGATTAGAAGATTTAACTTAGAAGAAAGGCGTATATATGCGCTAGAGGTTAGAGCTTATATCAATCCATAACTATCGCGATGAAGATGAAACAAAGGTTTATTACTTATTTACTTATTTTTCTGACCGCCATTGTTTATAATTTTCTGTGTTCCTGGCACGAAGCAGCTCGCTCTCTCTCTCATCATACGTACTGCCTTTGGTCGTTTTGGTTTTATTTCTGGTCACCGCACTTGGCTGGCTTCCATTTCGGCATTCTGGGCAGGCACACGCCATCAGCGAATTAATTCCCGGCCTGTGCTAATTCAATTGTTCTCCATATCTCGCTTTCCAGGGACGTCATCTACAATGTGAGCCTGCACGGCCTGAGGGAGATTGGGCGCCTGGAGTGGAACAGCTCGGACGCTGACAAGCAGCTGTGCTCGCTGAAGGGGAAGTATGAGCAGGATTGCCACAACTACCTGCGCGTGTTTGCACGTAGGCCCAACGGAGAGGTGCTCATCTGTGGCACCAACTCGTACAAGCCGCGCTGTCGTCATTACACGCCCGTGGAAACGTCAGCCGAGGATGGCGATCACGCCCACGCCGGCCACGCCATGCGCTATGAAGTTAGCCGCGATGTGGAGGCCCAGGGCCTGTGTCCCTACAGTCCCGCCCACAACAGCACCTATGCCTTTGTCGATGGCCAGTTGTACAGTGCCACCGTGGCGGACTTCTCGGGCGGAGATCCCCTCATCTACAGGGAGAGCCTGCGCACCGAACAGTACGATCTCAAGCAGCTCAACCAGCCGGACTTTGTTGGGGCCATCGAGAAGAACGGCTACGTGCTGTTCTTCTTCCGCGAACTGTCCATGGAGTTCATGAACTTTGGCAAGGCCGTCTACTCGCGGGTGGCCAGGGTCTGCAAAAACGACCGGGGAGGACCCTACAGCCATGGCAAGAGCTGGACTTCCTTCCTGAAGGCGCGTCTCAACTGCTCGGTGCCCGGGGAGTTTCCCTTTTACTTTGACGAAATCCGTAAGTTTAAATGAGAAAAAGAGAGAATTAAATGAAAATTATACCGATTTCTTTCCCCTTTTGCAGAGGCCATTAGTCCTGTGGTTGAGAGCGGCAGCAAGTCGCTGGTCTATGCCGTCTTTACCACCTCAGTGAATGCCATTCCCGGCTCGGCCGTGTGCGCCTTTAACCTGGACGACATCCTGGCTGCCTTTGATGGCGACTTTAAGTCTCAGAAGGATTCACAGTCCCAGTGGCTGCCGGTGGAGAAAGAGCAGGTGCCCAGCCCACGGCCGGGACAATGTGTGGAGGACTCCCGCACGCAGACCAGCATCGCGGTGAACTTTATTAAGAACCATCCGCTGATGGAGGACTCTGTGGCTGCAGCCCACGGACGCCCCCTGATGACAAAAGTCAATCTACATCATCGGCTCACGGCCATCGCGGTGGATCCGCAGATAAAGTCGCTGAGCGGCGCCCACTACGATGTGATCTACAGTGGCACCGACGACGGCAAAGTAACCAAGTTCATCAACATTGTGACCACGCACCAGAACTCGACGGTGGACCGGCTGAAGACGGTGGTTATTTCGGAGCTGCAAGTGCTGCCGCTCGGCACACCGGTCCGGGAGCTGGTGATCTCCTCCAAGAAGAACTCCCTGGTGGTGGTCAGCGATGGCAGCCTGGTCAGTGTCCCGCTGCACCACTGCACCCTGATTGTGGACTGCCTGGGCTGCTTGAGCCTGCAGGATCCGATCTGCGCATGGGACCTGCAGACGCACGAGTGCAAGAATCTGGCCAGCAGCCAGCATAAGTTCGGCACCAAGACCTACCTGCAGAGCCTGAACACAACGAAGAAGGCGGCGGCCTCGCTATGTCCGCACATTCCACGCGACGGGCAGGCAGGCGGCGAAACGGTGAGCTTTGTTACCATGGCCCCAACGCCGACGGAGGAGCAGAAGCTCTTGTACTCCAATGTGGGTGCCTCGTTGTCGGTGGGCAACCAGCCGAGCTTGGAACAGCAGCCCACCGGTGGCGCTGACTTTGGCCTCAATAAGATCACACTTACATCCATGGATCCCGATGATATTATGCCCAATCTAAACGGTTAGTAGTCAGTTTTATATGACCTTCCATTCCATTCTAATTTCTATTTCCTCCCTCAGATCCTCAAAAGTCGACAGCCAGCGTGGATGAAATCCAGCATGCGTCCAGTCCCAGCTTCATAGTCCTCACAACCGTAGTAATTATCACCTTCCTGGTCGGTAGCACAATGGGCGTGGCGTGTGTCAAAGCAAGGAACTGTCTGATGGAGGCCCAAATGGACCAGAGTCATCGCAATCACCTGGGAAAGCCAACGTGAGTTAAACCGCCAAGAAGGCTCCTGCAAGGATGTGCTAATTGAATTACATTCCCTCCACAGTCCATTCAAGCACCAAAACACTGGCAAGGATATCAATCTGCTGATGGGCTCTAATCAATATGCCACAACGCAGAAAACACCGAATTTGGATCTGGAAAAGGATCGCAGTCACGAGTGCAAGAACTCGACGGAACATTTGGAGAAGGAGCTGCCCTGCAAGACGTCCACGCTGACGAAAGTGAAGCGCACGTACATCTAGTGGGCAGGGGGCAGCGCCATTACACCCTGCAAAATTAGTCGAATTTCTATATACTCTAAAAGCAAATATTTTCGTTGTTTATGTTGCTGTTAGTTATAGTACAACCCCACCCCATACCGCGAGACAACAGTGTGTTGCAGATACGTTTGAAACGCAGCTGAGGAGGAGATGGACACCTGTTGTTTTTCTCTTTTTTTACGTTAGCCTGTATTGTATGTTTAGTTTGATGTAAAATTCGCCTAAGTTTCGTTTAAATTTAGTTAAATTTATTGACAACACAGTGCGCGGGCATGAAAGCATTCCGCCTTCCGAATTGGAATCGAATATGTCGCCCCCATCCCTACTTATACTCTATATATAGCTATATATATATATATATATATATACATGTGTATTCAGAGTAAGTGCAAATTACACACATATCATACACACCGAGATACCGATACCCGAACTCGAACACGAACAGCTCTCGAAATTCAAGCGAGTAATTCAACAAGTATTTTGTTAGACTGAATGACTACTTTTTTTCTATAAACGAGTTTGATTTTGTGGCAGAGACATGGATGGTCGTCTGAAAGGGCTCCATGCTCTTCGGCCAAGCTAACAAGAGCGTAAAATTGTATCTAACATAGTAAGCTCAATAAGGAATTGAATGTAGAATGTAATTAATAGTACGAACTAGGCTAAGAAACGAACAAAACTTTGATGAGGCTGTTTCAATATGAACTGACACCGCAGCCCAACAACACGCACAATACGGAAATAAACAGAAATAAGAACAATTTGTACAAGAAATTAATCAATCAAGAAGAAGCCTTATGAAATAGTATAAAATCGTGTCTCGAATCTTAGGCCTTAAATCTAAACGTGTAAGCTTTGCGTACGGAAAAGAGTAAAAGTTTTAGCTTGAGCTTGGCATTTTAATATTTTTATGTTACATTTAAGCTGTTGTCCGTCCCACTGAACAAGAAGTTGCATTAATACAATGTACAATGACCATTTTTCAATTTTAAAACGTGTAAAATGCAATTTTTAACGTAATTAATATATATATATTTTTGTATGAATGTCTCTGACCCTAGTTTTTAAATCTAATCGTAGGTACACAAAAAGCTACACATAAACAATTTTTTTTAAATCTTAAAAAAAGAATGAAAATTTAACATAAAGAAAAAATTCTCATATTGTGATAGATTTTATTGAAATTTTGTAATGATGAAATGATATGCCTTTTGGTTGAAAAACAATGATATATATATATATATGAACATGATAATATTGTGTAGGAAAGGGTCTTCCGTTCTCGGAGGATCAGGAACCGCGAATAACCATAAAACCCCAAAGTGGAGTGTAGTTTTTTATTATTGTGTATGTCTTGTACTGTGTATATTGTTGTATACATCCGATAAGCAAATCGAAAATTTAATAAAGTCGTCATTTTTCATAATCCCTGCATCAACAACATTATTTACAACAAAAACTGTTTTAGCCAAAAAATGTATTTTCTCCCTTTTTTGGTAACAGGCCAACAGCAAGCAGTAGACCGACGATGCGTTGATTGGTGCACTGACGTCATTGATAAAGTAAGTGGGTAGAGAGAGAGAGAAAGAGGCAAGCGAGAGCTTATAGAAACTGTTATAATATTGTAACAGACCTAATCAGCCTTCTGTTACTCTATGCGCTCCTGGTAAATGGAAATTGCATTTAATTAATTTATACTGCTAATAGGCAAGGTTGGGAGCTTGTTGTTCCCTGCAACAACAACAATAAACAACTCAGTTTCAGCCCAAACAATTTTACTTCTCCCATTTCTGGTAACAGGCAAACAGCAAGCAGTAGACCGACGACGCGC
>JAEIIG010001734.1:0-27184 GCA_018904695.1 Drosophila parvula
TGTAATTATTTCAAACTGTCTCTGCTTCCGTCGAACGAATTTCCTCACATTTTTCTCTCTCCGTTAGCTCTCACCTCTCGTCATTTCCTTTTGGCATAAAGTTTTTCTTCAAGGGGGGAAAATTCGTTAGATTGGTGAGGGGGGAGAGTTACCGGCGGGGTTACCAATTGGGTCACAAAATAAGTAAAGAAAGCTATAAGAATACTTATTAAGGAATATGCACGAAGAGGTACAAGTGTTATTAGTTTATTCTACCGAAACTAAGTGCATTTCCTTAGCTTAGAGAGTTAACTACAAATAAATTCTTAAATACCCAAGATAAATTAATTCCTTATAGGAAAACTCTTATTGATATTTTCCCCGAGTGTAGATGCCGGCAATACCGAATGCTTTCGGCTTCGATTTCAATGCAAAATCAATAAGTTCGCCTGCGCCAGAGAGGGCCAAGTTAATTTTCGTAATTGGCATCTTAACAAGGTTATCTGCAATCGTTGCGATTTGCATTCAAGCCCAACCCCCCTCCACATCCAGTCCCAAGTCCCCACTCTCCTCTCCCCCCTTATCAATTATGCAGCTGGCGTGTGGCATCAAGCCCCCCACCCCCACCGAAATTCGACTCGGTGACGCCCCTGACATTAGCATCTAAATGCAAAGAGTCGACCTGGGGGAGAGAGAGAGAGAAAAAAAAACGACGAAGAAAAACTTTTTGGCTGTCAAATGCTTTTGGATCAAAACTAAAATTTCATATTCGAGAGCATTCCCTTTTTCTGTCCGTTTCTGTCCGCCTTTTTTTTCGTGTGGCCGCTTCTGCATTTAAATGAAGTTGTAAGCCGAAAGCAAACCGAAACCGAGTCGAAATAAATAAGTTTTTGGTATGAAGAATCCATTGCGTGTGGGCTGCTGTTTTTTTACCTATTTTTTTTCTTCTTTTTTTTGAGTCTTTAGGTAAGCTTAGAAAATTAGCATACGAACTTTCAACCACACTGCAGAAAAAGAAGTTCATTAAATATATTTATATAGATAAGTACTTTACTGTTTATGGTTTTAAAAATGCCAACTGTTTGTTTGTTTTAGTGAAATAGATTTTAAAGTTCTTGCACGTTGATGCACTACGGTCAGTACACTCAAGTGTCCCTTGCTACACCAAGCCCGTGCTTGTTAGGATTAGGTGTTAGTAGGCGCGAGAGATGCCACATGTGCCACATTTGGTCACACTTTTTGCAGTCAGCTATTTATTATTAAAGAAACTAAAGAGGAAACATTTAAATTATATTTAATACTCAGTAACCTTGGCTTAGGTCCAATTGAATGTATTTGTTTCCCATTCGATATTCAATTACAGTTTCAATAGGCTTAATTTGTTCATCATTTTTCGCTCGGCGTTGCCACCTTATTTATTAGTCAGACCTTACCACCTGTGGGGAAAACTAAAAAATAGTTTCTAACTGTCAGGAATTAATTTAAGTAATTTCTTAGCCACAAAATAAGATAGAACCTCTTCCCTACATAGCAAAAGGATGCAAGAATTCGTAATAATTACTTACCAGCTTTATTTCAGTATTTTTTCAGTATTTCAGCCTTTTTTCAATTTTATTCCAAATTAGTTTCTTTTTTTCCTCCGTGTCAGTGTGGCTTGAAAATTCCTCATAAAGGTGGCACTGCATTAACCGTCGCCGCACAATTGAATTAATCGATGTGGCCCATTGCAAAACCAAGTCACGTCGACTTTGTTGTCAATCATAATGACAACTTAACACACACACACTCGCACACTCACACTGGCACACTCACACTGTCACACTCACACGCAAGCACGCGAGTATCTATGTGGACAGTGGGTCATACATCAAAAAAAAAAATAAATATGAATGAAACGGCCATAAGAACATAAAAGAAAACATGCAGAGCGCGAGGAGAGGCACACGGGGATTATCATATTATATTATAGGAATGATAAAGATAAATTATGGCGCAGTAGCTCGCCCGGCATAAATTAAAGCAGGTGGATGGATCGGCTCTGTATTTTTTTTTTTTTACCATTTTTTAAGCGAGTTTGAATGAATGAAAAATGTGAAGAGGCCCTCGGTAACCTTTCGTATGGTTTTAACCGATTAATTTATTTTTTAATACTGCATTATCAGAGGCGAAGAAAATAGATTTTAATATATATTTTTGAGGATGTATTTAGACATTAATAAATAATTATAATATTGTAACCATTTCATATATGTTTCCCCAAAATAAAAAGGTTTTCGGAGTCTTTAATATTTATTAATTACTCAATCGTTTTTTTAAATCAAAGTATATAATTTCTGTATGGCATTTGAAGAGGACTTCGCCTGGGATATATTATATTATTATTCAATCCACGACGGCAATTGCTGTAAGCAAGGACATTTTGTGCGGAATAAATATTGTGTAAATCAGATAATCCCATTCAATCCATTCTGCTCACCAATCATCTCCCAACTAGATTTCGACCTCTGAACCAAAACTTTTGTTAGGCCTGCAACAGAAATTGAATTCACCTTCGTTTGGGCCATAAATTGCCGCCGAGTTTCCCGCCCTCCTCGATTTTCCCTTTCATTTTTTTTTTTGTTTTTTTTTTTTTTGTTCCACTGGCAATACAAACCAAATCAGGGAAACCGAGTTACATTCTGCGCGATGTGGTGTTGCCCCAGCCCTTCCACTTGTTTTTCTTCTCCTCTCCAAGTCCTTGGGCGGCTTCCAAAAGACGCAGGCAAAAAAAAAAAATAAAATAAAACGCCAGGATAATCAATAAATGAAATTCAATTTGCTGCGCCATTTGCGCAGACAGTCAACAACAACGAAGATACGGGGGGGTTTGAGGGGCCAGAAAAGCCCCCAGTCCCGCCAGACTCTGGCTGCATCTCACAAAAAAAAAATAGCGCCTTTTTTCATTGAAAAAATAGAAATTCCACTAACAAAAATATATACAAAAGAAAAATTATGTTTTTTTTTCTAATTAATAATATTTAGCAGTATTAAATATATTTGAATTTATGGAATTATTAATATATAGACTTAAGTACAAAATAAAAGCACATGAAAGGAACCCTCCTTTGGCCTTTAAAAATCAAGTTTTTGCAGAGATTACACCTAAAATTCCCAACTACGAATTCAGCTACTCCCTCGACCTTACTAGTTGTGAGAAAGTTCTTTGTCTGACAGCTTTTTATAAAATACATATCATAAAAAATAAACCCAAACAAATTGCGTATTTCCTATCATAGCTGACGGAAGTAAATATATATTTTAAAAATTTATCTGTATTAATTTATTTCTCTTAGTGTACAGCTCGCGCTCCGCTACACCCAAAAAGTCCTGAGCTAAACACGAAAAAAGCAGCACCCATAAAATGAGGACATCTAATGAGTAAATCTGTGGGGTAGAGGGGGCTCTTGCCGCGGCAGTTGGTGGGGTTCTTGGGGGGTTGGGGCATAGGAGAGCCTAGGGTAGGGAGAGGGGGGCTGACTCAAAGCCGTGAGCCGTGAGCGACGCGTGACGTTCGTGTATTTTATCGATATTGCAATTTATTGTATTAGCCCACAAACGACCAGTGAGTGAGAAGACCAAAAGGAACCGGGAACCAAAAACGACAGCAGATATTTCCAACTCCTCCCCCCACCCACCCAATCAGTTAATATTCGCTGGCTATAAAGTGAAATATGTGTTAATTTTTCCCCGCTATATAGATATAGATAGAAAAGCGAAGAAAAGTCAAGGGGAAAAATGGGAAGCAGCAGCAGTCACGCCCAGACATCTTCTATAAATATACTCACATAAATATTTGTTGTAATGATAATATTGACATTGATAAGCGTCCACAAATTTATGCACAATTTGGCTAATTGATTGGGGCGGGTCCGGGAATCGAAAGCCACCGGACAAGGCCAACATTGCACGCGAACGGGAAAATTGTGACAAATATATTGATGAGTTAAGGCCAAAAAGGGAAAGGCAGAACAGAGTTTAGCTTAAAAAAATGTCACCTAAGTAAGTTTTATTTAAATAAATTTACTGCTTCAAAAATTACAAGTGAATCTTTACAAAATATATATTTCGCTTACGAATGCTACTTAACTTTTTTTGGGGTTCTTGTTGCCCCTTGAGCTGCAGATGATTAGCTGGCTTTCAGTTATTTAATTAATCCTCTGGCCTTGGACGATGACTCCACTTGCATTTTGTAGCTTACTTCAACTGGAAACTTTTCGGCTGCAATGGCAAACTTTTGTTAAGCGCCAAAAACTTTGGCGCAAAAATTGGACAGAACGGGTCGGATGGAATGGCAATGGGAGACTTTAGCCCTTATTGTTCCGGGAAGAATGGGGATTTCGAGAATGAGAGCAGCTAGCCGCCGGATGATATGGCCAGTCGCCCGGGTCGTTGTGTTTACCTTTCCAGCTGATTGGGCAGCGGGCTCAAATGAAGCATGAAGTGTTGGCCCAAGACGCAGACACCGCAGCCGCACAATGGGCGCTTTTCGCGAAATTCTGCTCAAAATTAATCTGAAAAGTAATTGGATTCAAGTTTGCACCATTTCTAATATTTTATATTTCTTTTTTAGCTTGCTGTGTTCACTGGAGGTAAAAAATGTTAATTGAAATTTTAACAAGAATAAAAGTATCAAAGAACTGGTTTAAAGCGATCTAAATTGATAACTACTGTTGCACTCTTTCCAATTTTAAATGAATTTATACAACATATTGTTTTTCCTGGACACGAAGCACGTGCTTGTTAGGATTAGGTGTTAAGAAAGTATATGTAAAGAATGCAAGAAACCCATAGAACCCATTATCATATTTGAAACTCACATGGAAAATGTCTAAGCTGATCTACGTGATCGTGATCAAAATGATTGTGTGATTGTTGATATTTTCCAAATATATAGAAAATTAAAATAAATTAATTTTTAGATCCCATAGTACTATTTACAACTTAAAACTAAAGTGTCTAAGCTGATCTAAATTATCTAAATGGGGTAACATGTTGGAAAATAAAAGTAGCCTCCTTCCCAACTAAAAATTAATTAATAATTCTAATAATAATAATTTGTAAGCCTTTTTAGCTCATATTACTTTTACAAAATCTAGATTTTTCTAGTTTTTTTTTTTTTTGTGGTTTAATTTGCCAAAACGCCCCACTGTACTCCGGGCTTGGAGTCAGTCGCTGCGTGGCGAGTCAAGTCGTCAATGTCAAGTGCACAGAGGCGGCGACGACATCGATTGCCACCGAAAATCAAGACAGACAGCCGCAACCAGATGGACAGATAGTCAGATGTTGGAACAGGGGCACGGAGATAAAAAAAAAAAGAGTCAGACAGCAGCGGCACAGACAGCAAAGCCGCCCACGCAGAAATCCAAAAACAGCCAGGGATGCATGACATATTTTTAGGCTATTTTAAAAGGCACAGCACATCGAAACTATATTTTTTTAATATAAAATTTATTAAACTACATATAATTTAACTAAACTATATAAATACCTTAAAATTGTTATATATTAATTTTAATGGTAGGACTTCTCCCTGGCTTGACTCACCTTGCCGCTGGCTTTGACTGACTACCTCGCGGTGGGCGCCATTTTCGACACAAAATTGAAAGTGAGCCACAAAAAAAACGCTTAATTCAATAAAAAAGACAAACGAACAGCCGCAGCAGCAGCAACAACAGCAAACAAACAAACAAACAAGTTGCAACAACTGCAACAATAACAGCCGCAAGAAGGGCGAAAAGTTTATAATAACAGCGGACACAAATTAATTTTGCAAGCCGGTGTCGCCGGCGACACAAATTGCCGTGTCATGTCCACAGTTGAGTTATATCTCTCTTTATTTTTCCTTTTTTTTATTTTTTGTATTTAACCCTAAGAAGGTAGACAAGAAAAGCTGCCGGTTACAGAGGGAGAAAGTCAGGGAAACAAGTCACAATTTTGCTTAATTCTTACTAAAGGAAAATATGTACAAAAGTAAGGTACTTATAAAAAAAAACATTTTCTAAGTAGAATTAAATTGATTTTTTTCAATTAACACTTAGCTTTAAGAAATCTGTATCTAGAGCTTAAAAAAATATAACTTAATGTATTTTCTTGGGTTTAATTAATCTGAAATCTCACTTCTTTAAGTTGTTATACCCTTGCAGAGCGTATTCCAATTTTGTCATGATATTTGCAACGCAGATAAAGTAAATATAAATGTAAGTTTAAAAAAAAAACATATATGCCTGTATAAAATTATATATATCTCAAGCTTCCTATTTTTTTTTTTAACTTCGTAGCTCACCTGCGGAGAAAATCCCAAAGAGAAGTGTGATCGAGGAGCGATCTGTGCCGCGTAATTACGAACGACGGAGCCACCCGTCCCCGGTGGCAGCCTCTCGCCACCACTCTCCCTCCTTTTCTGGCCCCGTTTTTTTTTTTTTCGGGCAGCAGGTAAGATGGGGAGGGGGACACGAACAGGTAATTTCCACTAATTACGAGGCAATGAGTTGGTAAAAGCGAGTGCAAGGGGAACTGTCTCGCAGATCTTTAGGCGCATGATTTGCGTTTTGCTTTCGAGTGTTAACGGGCAGCCCCCAAAGCAAATTAAATCTTTTTTATATCTCGTCGTCGAGTCCGCGGACGTTGGCAAAATCGTAAACACAAATCAAATGAATTTTCATAATTGCACTTGTGTCTTAGCTCCTTCCGTTCGGCTACAACACACACAACACAAAAAAAAATGAAGAAAACATAAAAAAGACGGCTGTAATAAAAATGCAAGAACATAAAAGACATTATGTTTGAATGCGCCGCGCGATACGCGATTTGTATACACAAAACGCCCAAATGGGGCGTGATCTCCTGTCTAGACATGGCAGAGTGTCACTCTGCAAATTATTATCATAAGGTAGAAAAAATATATATTATATATAAGAGCATAAAGCTGACTGTAAGGGATAAATATTTCCTTCGTTTGTATTTTCTGAACATTTTTTAAAAGTCCTCTTAGTTACTTACTTACAAATTAATGAAAATGAGTTTGTCTAAGGCAACATTTTATTGATAATTTATTGAAAGTATTAAAAGATATACAATATATATTATTCCTTTGAATTTTTAGGATAAAGTTGATCGATCATGAAGATATTAATACAGAAATAAGGTATTGGCTGCATATACAGATATATTCGATTTAGTTATAGATATATTTTTAATAATTCTTCTAAAACAAATAAACACTACTAAGTTCTATAAATTAAAAGCCAATAGTCTTTCTATTTAATCCCATTTTCTTTGATATTCTTTCCATTTCGTATCGGCTGTTGGAAACATTTATCCAATAGTTTTTTTGGTATTTCACTCGTGTTTTTCCAACTGCCTCCACATTCGTTTGGCTTTCCATTCAATTCCTGGTCAAGGGCTTTTGTCATATGCTCCTGCCATAGATACAAATGTATCTTTCGGTATTTCTTCCTCAATTTACCCCTCGTTTTTTTTCTATCTTTCTATTATTTTTATTTTGCTCATGACACGTGTTTTTTTTTTGTGCTGGCTTGGTCAAACTATTTTGAATTGTTATATATTTTCTTTTAGTTTTAGTTTCTGGATTTGGCAGTCTTTTATTTTAGTTTTTTTCAGGCAGCTTCTATTGGGGCTTTTACGATTCCGTTTTTTATTTAGTGTTTGTTTTTGTTGTGTGTGTTTTGTTTGTCAATTTCACGCTCTATTTGTGAGGTTTGCTATTTGCCTTTGCCTTTTGTTTGATTTTTCCTATGTCTGCCTTCTGTTTTTCTGTGTTTCCCCAGCCATTTTTTTTCCTTTTTTGTTTTTTTGATTTTCTGTTGATTTTCCGTTCTGTGTTTTGGCCCGAATCTTTGATATTTTTGTACTTTTGACCAATTTGCGGCGCACAATGCAAACAAACAATCCAACACATGGCAACAATGCCACATAGATACAAATGTATCTGCAGCCAGTTTGGGGTGTGTGTGTAGATATGTATGTATGTATGCATTTTCTAAGGGACAAATGATTGGCAGCTTTTCAATATGGCGCTAATTGAGTTTTTAATTGTTTGACTTAACACTTGTTGACGTCCCCTTTGTGGGTCAGTGTACGCGTGTATCTCAGATCATTAACGTTCTCTTGCATACTTTTGGCTGACAATAATTGAATTAAAGATATATTATAATATCTTCTTAGCTTCCTTTGATGTCAGGGTCTCAGAAAATGGAAACAAACCCCAATATATATTCAACGCTTTAAGATCCCTGTTCATTTGCATCGGGGGGTCTCCCTCTTAATACTTATATTTTTGGGGTTCAGTTCGGCGTCTGCATCTGCCGCTTCGCTTGAAGTCTGTGGGGCTCGGGCTCATAAGTATTTATAATTTGATACGACAAAAACATCGTCAAGCGGCTGCAAAACAGCAATCAAAATCAGGGATGCTCCTCGAGTGGCGCCCGTCCCTCCTACGGATGGCTACCCGCCGGCATCGACGGTTAACCCTCTTTGCAACTGGTTTTAATGGCTCCGTTATTTGCCGAAGAAGACTTTTTCTCGTTCGCATCCACTCGAGTTGAAATAATTTTAATTTAGTTGCTTTCGGCCGGGGCGAAACTATATAAACAGGCTCCGGGAAGGAAATCAACTACACTTGCAGCAAAGATCCACCAAGAAGTTGTTGCTAACGATGTTTTTTGCCAACTTGGAGTAGTTTTTTTTAATAACATAACTGAATGCAGTTTAATTTGTAGTATAAGTAATGCAGAGTAGTTGTTTGTTTTTTACAGAATCAAGGAGAGGTTTTTAATTGAAATTGGAACTAAATTTTTAAAGGATTACGAGGTATATGTTAATAAGTAATTTTTGCTATTAGGGTGTACTAAGGAATCTGCAGGTATTACGATTATTTTATTATTATAGGTATTGTGTTATATTATCTTAAACTATCTTCTCTAATACTATATTATTTAATATTATATTCAATTAAATTATATTTTATTATATTATATTCTATTCGTATTATATTATCCTATATCTTATTATTTTCCTTATAGTTATACGCTTCCATAGGGTATTAAGCTTATTTTTCAGTTTATTCCTATCACACCTTTGTTTTATATTTATGCGACTTTTATATTAATAAATATGTATTTCTGGAATTAAGAAAATGTCCGTTTTTGTATGTTATAATTGTTGGATTAATATGTTATTATGTTATCTTCATCTGATCCGATTATCTCCGAGCTATACCAAAATGAATCACTACACAAATACCTTTTTGCGAAAAACTGAAATTATTTTTCCGCTTTTATACTTTTAAAATAACGAATTATATAATAATATAGAAATATATATACATTTTAAATATAATAGAAATATAAACATAATAAAAAATATAAACGATGTATGAGAACTGTTTATAAAGTTCTTGGAGTTCTTGAATCTAGCTACATATATATATCTTAAACTGGCTTTTGTTCAGACGGAGATGTCTAGATCATCTCGGCTTTTGCTGCTGATATTTTATAACAGTTTGGCAAACAACTGACTGAAGTTATAATACCCTTTGCAGGGCAACCAATTTCCCTTGGAATGGGTATTACTTACAACTTGGCTTCCCATTGAAGTATTCAAAAAAAGTAACTGCAAGAAATACTCTTGGATTTTAATTAATTGAAACAGAAGACTTAAAATGAGGTTAGGCCATTGATTTTCGGATAATCATAACCAAAAAATGAAATACAAATATATAAAAACAGATTTCTTGGCGGTCTTCGCTTTGTGGCATTTCATTCATGGACAGCGAAGTTTTTGCAGCTGCACTTGTCTGGCAGAGTAATTAATTTCAATTTGCAAAGTTCACAAGTTGTTCCCAGCCTCCAGCCTCCAGCCTCCACCCATTTTTCCTTTGTCCTTTGTCCTGGATGGGACACAACCCCTTCCCCCTTTCCCCGCCTCGAAACAATCCCCTGGATATCGCCTGACTTCTGTGACAAGCTGAAATAATTGTGGTGCATTCGGATGAGCTCAGCAAAAGGACAACAAGGACAACTTAATATGCATGGGAGACCCGAGCTACGCAATGCAAAAAGGGACTTCCCTCCACTTACACAAGCTGCAGCTGGAAAATTCCCCAAAAACTTTGCGGGATTTCAATTTTTTGAGCCAATTCTCTGTCGGATGTCGGACGTTAGCCGTCTGACAGACAGACGAGGCAACTGATGTCGGGAGGGTCGGAGGCATCATGGGTGGTGACCTCGCTGCAAATGCTATAAATTTATTTGCAATAAATTTACGACCTGCTGCAATGCAGGCAATTGCAACTACAGAATTAGAAACAGCAACAAATGACAATTGAAACATTTTATTCCCATTTGGCCAGGACTCGCTCTCGAAAGACAGCGAGACAGAGTACGAGTACGTATCGCCAGTGGCCTCCTAATGAAGATAAATGCATAATATATCGATGGGAAGTGTGTTCTGTATTTTTAGAAGACTCTCAAGGATTATTCTTAGGTTTCTACCACATTTTTATTTATTAAAATAAACTTGGTAATAATAAATAACTTGGTTAAAGTTCCCCCTCTAAAGATTCTCCTCTTTCTTGGCTCATAATTAAAGCCGCCACCTAGAAAGGCGATCGCCCATCAATTGCATAGATCAAAATGATCATTTGTCGACTATTTTTCATTCCATTTATAGCAATTTTCCCCCCTTTTCCTTGCCAGATGGCAATATTTCGAAGAAGTCGGCTAGCGGCAGCAGCAGGAGAGGTCCAAGGAAACTAAGCCACTATGTGTGTGCCATGTGAATTATGTGAGGGGCCAAGGGTAATATTTTATGAGTGCGGGTGTATGTTTTCTTCTCTTTTTTTTTAGTATTATTTTCCCTTCTCTTTTTTGGCTGTCATAATTTACAACTGTTGCTGGAGACGCTCAGCCGGAGCCCCCGATTAAATATTGCACTTTCCTTTCCAGCTAGAACATTTTTCTATCAAATATGCATGATGCCCATGAATCGGATTTTTTCCCAACCGTTTTTCCCCCATAATTTGCCAGTTCCTCCAGGATCCGGAGGCAGATTAAAGAAACCGAAACTTAAAGCTAATTCGAGCATCCGAAAATTATAGGTCAGCGCAAAAGCTAATTAAAAATGCATTCATCTCTCTTTCGGAAAGCGACCAAAAATAAATAATAATAACAAACATCAGCGAACAACTTTTTCGATAAACGGACTCCTGGAATTTCCCAATCCAGAACGCAGACATAAATCTTTATTATCACGAGAAACGACAGATGGACAGAACGACAGTGATATACCGAAAACCTTGGACCGAAAATGAAACGAACCGATGATAAATACGGAGTCTGGGCCTGGTATTAAGATATAAGAATATATCCGAAGATGGATGCCCCGTCGTCCAATGAGCGTGAGACATCAAGAGGCGCCCGAGCTTGCTCTCCAAATTCAAATGGAACCTAATTAGCCGGGAGCCGAGGGACAGTGGCCTGAAGTTATCACAAAAAATGCATAAAAAAATTATTGAAAATTTGAGATTATATTGTGGGAAAACAGGGAATTTATAATATATAATAATAGCTTTTAGTTTAAGTAGATAAGTTTCCAATAAATTATCAGGAAAAAAAAGCTTAAAATAGTTTTTAGAAAGCTGGTACTTTTACTACTAATTACTATTTTTTCTTTATTTATAAAACTGAATTCTTTATTTATAAAAAGAACTTATATTCCTTCTTTTTAAAACAGTACAAAAGTGGTTGTTTTATAAAAGATATCCGTAAGGAACTTCTTAGTTGAGATTGAGGCCAAATTTGTAATTATTTTCATACTAGTTTGCTTCAGAAGATATACTTATTTTTATGCCTTAAATAATATATTTTTCCCACTTTTATTTGAAGCTCCCAGTTGTTATTTAATTGATTTCAAAAATCGTACCACTGTGCCGCTACTTTATGAGTTGATTCTAATTGGAGCCCGGACCGGCATTTATGAGTGGCCGCTACCCATGGCTTGCTGGTGCAGCGTCTGGAGGATTGGGAACGGGGGGGGCAGCCTCTTATTCCGATTCAAACTCTGATTCGGAACCTAATGAAGTATGCTAGGGACTCTCCTCTTGGTTCTCATTTTTTTTTTTTTCACTTCTTCTCTCTCATGCCATGCTTTCATTAGCATTCGCACTAATTGTCCTCCGGGGCTGGAACAGTTTTTCTTTCCTCACATGCCATCCCCATCCCCATCCCCATCCCGATCCCGATCCCGATACCATTCCTGTTACCATACCCATTCCCGGCTCCAACTGCTGCTGATTTGATTGAAACCAAAAAACAATCACAGATTGCTCCAGCAGCTGCTAATGAAGTCAATCTCATCAATGCACATTGCGTGCTCATTTCCGCTTTTGATTTATGCTCCAGAGAAAATCGCCAAAGTGCGACAATGATAACATAATGGCATATACTGTGCATAAAGTCCATTCCAAAATCGGTTGTATATCTATATAAAGATATATACAAATTTAGGGAAGGTGCAAGATAATTATAAGTTACCTTAAAAGGTGTAAAAATACAGAGAGTGTGAAGAGTTCCTTTGTATAAATTGTATAAAATGTAAAGCTCATATTTATAGAAACATATTTAAGAAACAAAAGGTACTATTTATAATCAATAAAGTTCTGTAATTTTATAGTATATAATATATAATTTATACTTACTTCTAGTGAATAAATACCCAAAATACACACGTTCTTGTCTAGTTTTTGGCCCAGTGCTGGGAAGCAAGCGGGAACTGTACCAGGTGCTGATTTAGCTGGGGGTTCCCCTTCGTCTGTTTGATTGATGATGTGCGATTGTACAAACAATAATTGCGAAATTACAGTTATGTTCTCGAAAGCACCAGCCCTAAAAGTGTTACCCCAAAAAACGGAAACGAAGCCAACCGATTCCCGATTGAGATTGATGGCAATGATTGAAAGTAAGAACAGAAACGCTTTTAATGTGCCATTAACTGACAAACTCAATATGTAATATGTTCTATTTTTAAGGCAATTTAATTAATTCCTAGGTGGGCAGGCTGCGGCTCCATTGGCTCCGAGAAGTTCTTTAGAAGCGGAATTAATAGAAATATTCAAATGGATGGAAGCCCTGTCTCAAATCTCTAGCTAATAAGCTTAGAGATCGATAGACTGTCCTAATTTATCGATTTTCATAAGAAAACTATTCCCAAATATTTGTAATTATATATTTTCCTTGAAGGAAACCTCAAATCCCTTTCAGCAACATACAAACAATACATTTTGTTTAAATAAAATAATATTAGCACGCTGCACCACCTTCGATTGATTCACTTTTGTTCGATTGCCTGTTGTATTGTGAACTCTCGATATCAAAGCCACCGATTGATTGATTAATTCACCGCACTCATCAATCATAGGTCACTGCATCTCTAGCAGCTGTCAATCAAATTATAGACAAAAAAACCCCAGAAATTTCTTTAGTTTTTTCTTTGTATATTTTGTTGTTTGTTTTGCGTTGCCTGATTTTCGTTGGTTTTTCGCTTTATCAGCAGGAAAAAGCTGAAGCTGAAGAGAAGAAGCTGGGTGGCATGGCACGGGCAACAATTAAAAGCTGGCAAAACAAAAGGAGCAGCAGGACACGATGATGATGATGATGATGATGATGATGAGGAGATCCAAATAGTGAACAGGATGCGGGCAACAACAATTAGGTCGCCCATTGAGCCGGCGAGTTGGAGGGGCGAGCAGGGAATGGCGAAAGATTCGCAACAAAAATCTGCTCAATCACTTTTCACTTAACCCAAACACAAGAACTTCAAGTTGATGCCCCGACGGGGCGCGGGGCAAAAGGGGCTAGAAGTGGAAGGAAGAAGCGGCAGAAAGAGCTCTTCTGCGGGCAGAAGAAAGAAAGAGAGAGTGTGAGGGCAAAAGTGATGTGTGGGCTTTTGAACACCAACCAAAAAAAAAAGGAGATGCTTTCGACTTGCATATACTCTGTCTTTAACGATCTGTAAATATTGCAGTTAAGCCTATATCAAAGATGCCCAAAAGGGTGACTCGCAAGCTCTTTTGGAGGCTTTGAAATCGCACGAAGTTAGCCGAAGTTAGCCGAAGCTAGCCGAAGCTTGTGCGAACCTAGCCGAAGCTTGCCGAAGCTAGCCGAAGCTAGTCCTTTCTCACGATGTTGCCAGCTATCGCTCTTTTCTCTCTCTGCCCATTCTGGAAGCTCACACTCACTCAAGATCGCTTTCACTTAAGATGGCTCTCACTTAAGATGGCTCTCACCTAAGATTGCTCTCTCTTAAGCTGCCGCTTCTCTTTCTCGCTCGTTATGGGCACCCCTGACTTAGGGTGAACCAGCTTCGTTAATGAAACATATACCCACTACGATTACAGGGTATCACAAGGAACACGAGGCGTCCAAACAAACAAAACAACAACAACGGCAAGCTGGCAAAAAGCAAAAGCAAACTGTACGTGTATGATGATATGCAAAAAAGGCCGGGCCATCGTGAGAGTGTGTGAGGGAAAGCAGCAGCACATGTGCTGGCCACTCACACACACTCTCTCTCACACACACACACACTATGGCACACTTGATATTTAATTCCTACTCCAAAAAGGAGAAGAAGCAGCATCCGCTGGCGAAGAAGGAGAAGCAGCAGCAGCAGCTGAATAAAAGCGTTGGCTACGTCAGCATCAAAAGCAGCACTTGACCCACAAAAAAAAAAGAAGCAAAAAAAAGTGAGCGAGTGGCATAAAGGAGAGCCGAAAATGTGCCGTTGTTGTTGTTGCTTGACCGAAAAATGTTTGCAAGCAAGCAAAAGCCAAGAGGGAGCCGAGACAGCCAAGACAGGGCTGACCTGCGATGACAGCGTGCAGTTATCGAAATAATCGTAAATATCGAAGGTACTGCAAAGCGAATTAAAAGGATATTTGTAAAAATATTAAAAGTAAACGAAAGTAGATATGGAGACCTATGCATATATCAAACTTAAAATTAAACAAATTATCTATATATGTATGTTTTGTTTTCTTTCCATTTTCTTGTACTTGCACCTATCGCCTCTTTTTCGATTAATCTTCACCAACTGACAAGATGATAAATACCACCCTGTCCCACCTCTGCTGTGCAAGCAATGCAATTTGTTGTTGTATTTCTTCTCTTTTCTTATTATTATTTTTTTTTTGCTTGCATTTCTAGCTTGTTAAAGAAGAGAAAGGATATGGGGGGATGGGGTGAATCGACTTATTGGCAGTTTCGAATGTGCCAGCAGCAGGTAGCATGCCCCTTGTACCCGACACCAAGCCACCAGCCACCAGCCACCAGCATGATGCCTGCTGCTGATGATGAAAGTGCGTCAAATGGTTTTTTGATTTGCTTGTTTGCGTAACTGAGCCGCAGCCGACGCGTCGGTCCTTCGGCGCCGCCCAAAATCCTCCCATCCTAATTGCGTATGCGTGTGCAAAGGCTCCAAGATCCTTGCGTAAATTTAACAAGTTCGCACTTGAGCCGAAAGCAAAGTGAAGCACAAAAACTACCAGCCAAAAGGCAAATGGTAAAGAGAGGCAAAAACAGGAGGAAAAGCGGAAGAAAAGGAGCTAACTAGATGAAGAACGGGTGAAGAGTGCACTGGGCGAAAGTCTATAAGCTACGAAATTGTATATAAAATAAAATAAATTAATAGAAAGTAAATATAAAACATATAGATTGTTGTTAATATGAAAATAAATGGAAATTGTTTGTTAAATTCAATTAAAACGTTTAGTTTATTTCGTTTATAAAATACTTGATTGCATTTTTCATCTAAAAAGTACTTTCTAAAATGTACAAATAAGTTGTTTCCATTTATTTATTAATTTAAAGTATTTATTAAATCAACAAGAGAGTTTTAATCCTTTCAGTAAAACTATATTTTATAAGAAATAAAAATAAAGACAGTATTTATTTTATTTTCTAATAGTTATAGCACGTTGTTTTTTTTTGTGCACAAAAAGTAGCTGGGGAGCAAGTCTTTCTTCAGGATTAATTTGATTTAGATGTTCAAGTGTTTTGCCCCAAGTTCCCTCGTTCTTCTGTCTAATCCCTTCTTTCCCGTCGAACTATAACTTTTCCGACTTGTTATATACTCTTGGCGAAGTTTTCTTATGTGTGTGCGCAGTAGGGTCGAGGAAGGCGAACCAAAAAAAAAAGAGTAAAATTTAATGTTTCGTTGAATTTATATTTTAGGTTCTGACTAAATAAAATCAGAGCGCAGAATACGTTCTTAGAATGTGTATTTAAAAGCTGAATAAGTAATTTAAGTATAATATTATATACATTATAGGTCAATAAAATGGTAATTAGTCTTATTTAGTTAGTAATTAAGGTGAAGTTGATGCGAGTAAAACAATGTTCAACAAAAAATATTGAAATATAAGATAATATAATATATATATAATGTAATGTAATAAGAATTTACATATTAAACTAATAAACAATTATTAAAAAATTTATTATAATCACAAAATGCAGGGTATTCGAACAGGGATCCACCAATTCGTCATAAAATTCGTCATCTAATCAGTTGCATCCCTTTTTGGTATCCTTTCTTCGCCCCCCTTACACTTTCTTTACTTGGACAACAAAGTTGCCGTTGACAGCTCGCACCAAAATCAAGGATATAAAAGAGAAAAGGTAATTTGGGCAAGCCGATGACTATATACTCTTTAAAGATATAACAAAATTATAATAAATATGGAATTTCCTTTTGTTTGACTTTTCCCCAATTCAATTAATAAAAAAAAAAGCAAAGTAAGGTTTGGAATCAGCTGGAACCTTTCGGGAACTATGGAATATATGCAGAAACAAACTATAACAAATAATTAAAAACCAACAATAGTCTGGATTTGAAAAAAATAATTGAGATAACCGATCAAATTTATAAGATCCCCTCAAAAAGCAAGCCCAGGAAAAAGATCTAGATCGATTCGTATATTGATTCCTACTTTCCTAAGCATCTTTTCAAGATGTTAACACCCGCTGTCAGTCAGGGTAACAAAACACTTAAAACGCTGATTTACGTGACGTCTACACCACAAACCCTCCCTGCAGCCCCAGCCCCCTGGCGTTAACCCATAATTGAATGTGGGTGGGATTTGGAGATGGGGGTAGGATATCGGGTATATCGGGGATTTCCCGGAGTAAGGGATCGTTACAACGCACAAAATCTTTCTTTCCGATTTCCAACTCTTTCTTTTTTTCTTTCTGCTCATTTTGGCAAATTGACTTTTGTGCAAAAGTGCAATGAAGGGGGGATGGCTGGGGGTGGGTTGGATGACGGTGCCACAAATCGATGAGGTGTTGTTTAGCCCACCTCTTCTTTTTTTTCTGCTCAACCTCCCCCTCCCAGTGTCAGCATCAACAAACTCCTGTTCACTCCTGTTTTTTTTTTTTTCTCACTTTCTGGTCTTTCGCTTTGACAGCTGCAAATTAATTAGATTTAATTATTTGCCTCATTCCCCCCTCCGCCCGAACTTTCTGTCATGTCCTTGTTGTCCTTGTACATTGATTGAGCCTAATTAACTGTACTTGAAGTTTTGTACGCGCTCTGCGAAATTTCAATCATCCATCAAAGCCAAATCAGTGCTTCCTGGGGGGGGTACTGAGGGCAGGCTAAGCTGGTTGAATTAGTTATATAGGGTGGGGGTTGCTGGCTGGTGTGTGTGTGTGGAAGGGGTAAGAGCTGATTGGTTCTGATTGCAACCGGTTTCTTTTGCTTGTATCTATTACAATGGGCTGCAATTATGGGAACCCGTCGAATCAATCAATTAATATTCTTATCTGTTAGTTAGGATAATGCTCTCGGTGGGGAATGACACATATTGGGGCTTAAAACGGGGGCTGTCAAAATATGCATTTGCAACTTGGTGGGGTAATTATCGTTAAAGGTACATGCTTGGCAGCATTAATTGATTTTAGATGTTTTAATTCAATTATTGTCAAGTTTTAAAAAGCTAGAAAGTATATATTTAAATCTATTCAGGCTAAATTGATAAGTCGGAGCTTTACTCTCTTGAGTCATAGTATACTCATCCCAAGCAGTATGCTTTTTAATTTACGTGACTTTTATTACGTGATCTTTGCTTGAGATTTTTTTTATAAGTATCAAAGGCTTATTTCTTGGTCAGTTTGTTTATTTATAGCTTCCCCCTCATGAGCCATAGTATTATATATTCATCCCCAGCTATACGCCTACATATCCTTTAAGAACCTTATTTTCTTTAGTTTGTTAATCAAATAGTATGTGCCAAATATATAAATTAAAGCACTAAACGTAAATATTGACACACTTTTAAGCTGAAATATTTGTTCAACGGCTGAGTAATGTCAAATCCAAATAATCTTTGATTGATTTCCAACAATTTAAAGTGGCGCTGTGTACTTTTTTGGCTGCGAATTTATTTTTTTTGAAGCTGGACAATTTATATCGTTCAATCGAGGTTTTCTGGGTCGTCATTTATCAAACTCTGGCCAAGATATGCGCATGGACCAAGAGTGCACTTAAGTATTTTTTATATTTTATATATATATACATATATATGTATTTACTTTTTTTTTGTAATTAGTTGGCCAAATCATTTATCAATCAAACAGCGGTAATGTGTCAAGTCAAAGTAAAAAACTAAAACCAACAAAAAAAGGCAAGGAAAAAACTAAAAAACAACTTGACGAAACTGTGAACGACCGCACACACCAAACCACTTGACAAGTGTGCCAAAAAAACAAAAAAAAAAAATTATAGCAGCGACAACGACAAGGTCGCCACTTGCGAACTCCCCCCCTTTAAGCCCCACTCAAAGCCACCCCCTCGAGCCCATCGAAAATTGGCTTACAATTGGTCTTGTAAAGCAACCGAAAAAGTACTAAGTAAATCAAACGTCAAGTGGGCAACAGCAACCAAAAAAAAAAAGCACAACAAAAAATTCAACAAAAAATGGAAAACCGAAAAAGAAGGTTACACAAAAAAAACAAGCATAGAACAAACACGTCACGGCAATTAAAAGCCAACGAAATACAAGAAAATCATTGAACAAAAAAAAAAAACCAAGCCGCAGATGTTGTTGTTATGTCAATTGACCAATGGTTCTTGGTAAAAAACAACAAAAAACAAAAAAAAACAACCAAAGAATGAGAAAAATTCGAAAAATATCGACAGTCCGAAGAAGAAGCCGAATTTCATCGGTTCCTGGCACTTGGCCTGAAAATAAATGGCCAAAACGAACAAGTCAGAGTGGTGACGCCGTGACACGAAGTGTCCCAAGAACTACCAATGAATTGTGGCTTATAAGATTAAATAAATGAGAGACAATAATAATATAAGATAATAATAATAATAGTAATAATAAAATAATATTTAAAAATAAGCTAAAATTGGTGAAAATTAAAAGAAGCTTCCACCTTGTTTCTACATATAATTAGCTAAAGCTAAAAATCTTCATTTCCGGGATATAAAATGTTAAATATTAGATAGAGATATGGGAGATAGTTGGAGAGATCTTAAGATATAATATATTAATATCTTTTACTAACATTTACGATATTTTTAGTTCCTTAACACGCTCGCATCTTCTCTTTGACAATCTCAAAGCTCTCGTCGAAGACGGGGGACACTCCGCAATTATGCCCTTTCCTGACCACAGACGTGGACACTCTGCATGCCAAATGCCGCCTGGCTACCGGAATCGACGTGGAGTGCGGGCAAACTTTTCCACTTTGCAACTATTTCAAAAGTGAAACGAAACTTGTGGCCCACTTAGCCTGCCTTTCATATACACATTTATATACATATTTATATATGCCCGGTGTTAGCCAAGTCTAAAGAGTATATTGGCATCGTGACAGCCAAGAACATTTGCTAGTCAACAAAAAAGAATATTATTTTGTATTACAGCCAGAAGAGGGATGCCTCAGTTCAGAGGGTACCTTGTGGTCGAGCGGATTTCTTTAGAATGTATATAAACCAATATATACTTGCGGGTATTCCCTCTGTCAACGCCTGGGCCTGAGTCTCCGTCGATTTCCAATGCGGTTCGTGTCTTTGCCTGCTGCATGATTTATGATTCCTGCCCCAAAAAGTATTTGTGGCCCTTCCCGAGCAAGCAAAAAAAAATAAGAAAAAAAAGAGGGCCAGAGTCCGAAATGAGAATATATCCGAATCAGAGCAGAGTCCGAGTCAGTGGCAGAGTCACAGCCAGAAGCGTTCAAAGTTGTCTACTCAAATCATTTTAATTGAAAATTACACATGAGCGAAGCCAAGGAACTGCCAAAAAAGAAACACACAAAAAAAAACCGCCATTTAACAGAATTTTAACAAGCCGAATTTTAGAAGCCCTTACGGATTATTACGGAAATATTAGGTCTATATATTTGCATATTTACAACTTAAGTAGTGAAGGAAATAAATCAATAAATAAATGGAAATCTTAAAGCAATGTAAATCATTTTTATGGCTACTATTTTTATTTATAAATAAAGTCAAACAATTTTATAAGGAAAGAAGCTATTTGTATGATTTTCTTAAATAATATTTTTTCTTTCTTTCTATGTAAGAAAAGTAAATAAGATTATGTTATAAAGTATTTCTTCTTTCTTATTATTAAGTTCTAATAATTTTATTCAGCCCCTTTCATTTTACTTTATATATCTGTATATATCATATTCAATTTTTCAATCCAATCTAGACCAGTTAACAAAAGAGTGCCACAAAAATAATGCCACTTCATGAGGCAGAGGAATGTATCCAAGCAAAAGAGAGAGAGAGAGAGTCGCCGCCGCCAAATGGATCCAAGGGCAGCATGGTGATGTGGACTTTTGGCACAGCACATGTCCTTGGGCGGTGAACCTCCTGTAGCACTCCCCTCCCCCCCCCCTCCCCTGACCAGCAAAGGATTCGCGGGCTTGGCAAGGACCTTGGTTCGGTTTCAGTTTCTCTTTCGGTACAGCTTGCTTTTTGGCCTGGCACATGGCACGTTTTGTCCGTACCGGAAATGTCCATTCACTTGCATATTAACAAAGTTCCGTACACTCACACACAGGACTCCCTGTTGCCCTTTGGTCTATGCATATATGCACTGGAAGAAATTGGCAAAAAGATCAAGAATTTTGAATTAAAAAAACAGCGGGAATTAAAAACAAAACAAATACAGTTTACGGCTGTGACACTGCAGTGTTGTTTTCCTTGATTAATACTTTCATATAAATTATACAACTTGTAACTAGATGGATTTAAAAGCTTCAATACTAAACGAATAAAACATTTAAGTATATAAAAAAGAATTCAATGGAAATATATGCTTTATAGAATTTCTACCTCTCGAGGAAAGGGAAAATAAATGAAAGGAAAATAAATTGTTACCTTAGAAGCAGCTTCAAGAATCTAGTGTCATAGCACCACAATTCAATGAAATGTTTTCTATATAAAAAGTTTTCTTTATTTTTAAATACTACACTAATTATTTTTATACATTCAAGTTCCCTTAATAATTATAAAGTTGAGTTTCCAATTTGTATTTGGCGAGTGTATACTTGGCAGTACTTAATAAACTCCCCAGAGAGCAACCGGGGGCTGGTGGGCAGAGAGAAGGCCAACCAAGTTGGTCGTACATCATAGAGTCCTTCCTATATCCTTGCCATGGCCGCCTGCTGCGGCTGGCTGCCGGGGGTTTTGCGAATAACAGGAAAGTATTTCGAAGGCACCGGAAACAGGAAGCAAGCAATAATTCAAATGAATTTCAAATCAAATCATTACAAAACATTTACAAAGTATGCGCCGAAGCGCTGCACAAAACCGCACAAGACCAAAATGCCAGGACTTTGTTAAGACTGATGCGGCGAAGGCGGTCCAACTTTGACTTTTGCAAACTGCAGGTGGGCCATGGGTGGCAGCCAGCCAGCCAGCCACCTCACCCACGTCCCATGACATGGCCTTGCAGTGATTAATTTCTATTATTATGACACTGATTAGGTCCACTTACAGGCTCATTACAGTCATGAGCACATAATGCACAGCCAGGACACGTGACGGTGATTTAGGGGGCGCGAAATGTGGCCCCGCCGAAGAGCGGGGGGGGGGGTAGGGTCTGTGCAGAAAGCGGCGGACCAGGCCCGGAGAAATGGAACGGCTTCTGGCCGGTACTCCCCTGGCGGCCGTCGGTAGACATTTATCAAGACATTGACCGCCGCATGCAGCGCCAACTGGAGACCGTTTGTCTTGCACTTGACCAGGGGCCCACCAGGGGGTTATAAAGGGGGGTTTTCTGCGGGACACACCGACTCGGACACGGACAGGGACAAGAACAGGTAAGGGGAGAGGGGGGCAACACCTCTAAGCACCGTCAAAGGCCCTGAACATGAACACCAGTTGGCCCATAAATTAAAGCCACCGACCTAGGCACTGCCCTACACAAATTTCAGGTTTAGCAATCAACGTTGAGGCGAGGCGAGAAGTTAATTTGTATAGCAGTTTATGGGAAACATAGAAGGGAAGTCTCTCACTATAATGTTCCGATATATAATATATAATATATCGTAGAAGTATATCTATTGATTCATCTTTGCTATGCTCTTCATCTAAGAGTGTTCCAGATTATTTGCCTTGTCTAAAAGTATACAAATAATATACAAAGCGATAATTAAAGCAGTGCTTTTGCACTTTTATTAACCGACGGTTACTGAACAAAAACCTAGGTCTGACCAGGAGTTAGGTAAGAAACCTGGCTTTCATTACTGTATCCGCCATTGTTACTATTTAACCGGCGGTAAATACATATACCAGAGGTTAAATCAATCCAAGAACCGACAAACGTTTCTGACTGAGAGTTAAGCTATTTGCCTTCTAACTCAAAATTATTAACGACAATATTATAATTTAGCCTTTGGTTAAAATGTCAGCGGGTTAACAACCAAATAGTATTGATCTTAACTGAGAGTTAAGACACATGCCCCTAAATCCAAATATAGAGAATGCTTTTAATCAATGTAAAATTCCTTGTGATAAACAGCCACATTATCATTTAACCAAAGGTTAATCCCTGGTTATAACCAAAGTATGATAGTATTGCCAATCAGTTCCAGCTAAGAGTTCAGCTACAGGCTCCCTAACTTGGCATTGAGACGCAAAGTGTCCCCTTCTGCCCACGTTATCATTTAACCAACAGTTAAGAAACGAACGAGCCCCCAATAAAATACTCATTGTTGCACAGTGTAATTGCTTTCAATTATTTAAATAAATAAATTAAGTTGCCTTCTCGCATACTAATAATAATCATTAAAAAAAAAATTGCTTGACCTCAAAAAAAAAAAAAATTACAAACTTTACTTAGCTAAGAGGGAAGAGTGGTGGCAGTGGAGCCATTACGAGGCAGGGAACATTCCCTCAACCGCAATCTCAACCGCCTCAGCCGCGATTCGGACGCACCACCATCACCTGCGCCTTGTTCTTGTTCCTGCCCCGCTTGTTGCCACCCCGCCGACGTCGCTGGATCTGATTGTTGTTAACGCTGCCACGTCTCTTGTTGACCCGACGCCTATTGCCGGCCGGCACACGCCTCCTGTTAACTTGGCCCGGACGCCGCCGGCCGGCCACCGCCTGGCCCACGATCTGCGGCAACAGATCCCCAATTGGCGAGGAACCGTAAATGGCCTGATTGATGGCCGCATTGGTGGCCGACGACGAGGACGATGAGGAGGATGATGATGAGCCCGAGTTACCAAGATTCACATAGATGGCTCCGCCCGTGGTCGTTGTAACCAGACCAGATGCAGTTCCAGTTCCAGTTGAAGTTGATCCTGTCACGGCATCGGTACCTGTGCTGGTGGCTGTTGAAGTTCCCGTGGGACGCAGTTGCTCCAGCATATCCTGCTTGTTCGTTATGTACTGATTCAGGGCCGAGTTCAGGCTGCTACTGGAGCTGCTACTACTGCTGCTGGATAGTCCCGAGGCCAGGAACCGTAGCTGGCCGTTCTCATTGCCGTCCTTCACATAGATGCCAGCCAAACGGGACAGATCCTGCCCGGCCAGATCCTTGTCCTGGGCCACCTGGGCCACCTGGGCTGCCTGGGTCCAACTGCCCAGCAGACAGCAGAGCACGAAAATTGCGTAGATCATGGCACTAGTTGCGGATGATGGCGATTGTGTGGCGTTGTCCAGATGCCGGGCACTTTTATAGCCCGCCATGAGTTGACGGAATCCAAATCGATTGATTGTCTTCGGTGGAGCCGCTTTCTTTTATCTAGAATGCGCCATGCCAATATGATTTTCATTTATTTCTTTGGCACTTTTTTTTTTGGCGCTTTTAGAAAGCCTTTCGCCTATGATTTGCCTTCGGGGCTGGATAGTTGGCTCGCTGGATGGCTTGGCTCGCTGGATGGGATGCCCGAATGAGGGCCAAGCGTGTCAAGAAGTGCGCACACTTATGGGCCATTGTTTGCCTTTGCCACAGATCGTGGACCTCAAGTGGTCACAGCCATTTGAAGTTGGAGTCGGTGGCAGTGGGGTTCGCAGAACTCTGCACTTTAATTAAAATTTAAAATCAGCCACAGAAACAGAAAACAGCCAAGTGTACGCTGGTTAGCAATGTGGCAAGGGTTTATTTTTATTTATTTATATTGCTTTTTTTTTGGGAACAGTGGCTTAAGACTTGATTTTGTGGTATTCACCTTGAAGTTGAACTGAAGAAATGTAGAAAAAATCAGCATTAGTTAAAATTGGCAATGAATCGCATTCAAAATCGTATCGGTTATATCATAAATAGTGTTTAATCGAAAGTAATAATATCAATACCTATCGAAATCAACTTTTAAATATGGGTTTATTGAATCAAAACCACCAAAAAGTTATTTATTTATTTTATTTTATTTATTATTTATTTATTTTATCTTTATTATCGATTATCTTGTTACATTCTGTAAGTTTAGGCACAGTCCGATATATCAAACTTAAAATCGATATATTGAAATGTAAGTATATCGAAACAGTAGCGAAATATTAATATTTAATGCCACAATTATAATATTTTAAATATAAATCTGCAAGATTGGGAACAATAAACATCAAAGGTTGTTATTTAAATATTAAAAAAAACGTTAAAAACTTTGCAAATATAAAAAAGCTAACAAAGTGTGCGTTTTTCCTTAAAAATCTAGTTTATTTTAGGCCTCTTTTATGCATATCTTAATCCTTGCTCAAATTAACATAAAAAGTATCTGTGAAACTTGATTTTTGTACAGAAATCATTCCCAAAGTTTAAACCATTATCTGCTATTGCACTTTTCCAACCAAAGCCCCCACGAGAGATTGCATTTTTGTGTCTTATTCGTTTATTTTTTGTTTTGTTTTTTTTTATTTTGTGTTTAAGATCCCAAAACCCCACTGTGAGATTGTGCATTCGTAATGGCTTCCATCATTTTGGCGCCAGTGTGCCGCAGATGGCGCCCCCTGGTGGGGCCCAACGCCACCGATTTAACCCACTGCCGCCCGTCCCCGAGTTAACCCCCGAGTGCCGGCAGCCTCATTTCATTCTATTGCCGACGCCACGCTGCTGCTTGCTTCTCAATTTTTCGCCTAAGTTGGCCAACCGACAGTTTTGGAGCTGAATGCCTGGCGGGGGCTGTTGAAATAATTTTCACTTACGCTGGCACACACAAGCACACACACACACGCATTCACATGCTACACAGAAAGAAATTTGGGGAAGAAGTTTGCAAGAATTACCTATGGATTTCCTTAGATTTTTGGTCTTTTAACATTAATTTATAGAAATAATTAATAATTATAATGAATGAATGCATAAAACAGAAATATTATGGTGTTTTTTTAAAGCAATTTTTGTATTTTATTAAGTTTTATTTAATTTTGTTATATTTAATACATTTAATAATAAAAATGTCTTATTATTATTAAGCAGCCACTTGCAAATATCTTCTTGCTCTTTTTTAAATTATATTTAAAGAAATATATGAAATAAATAGGTACATCTAAGGTACATCTTGAACTTAATTATATTCTCATTGAATATTTATTCTTTTTTACAATGTTATTTGTTATTTTTCTAGGTGTAACACACGCACACACACAGACTGGAAGAGAGACACGTACGAGTGTCGCTCACTGTTCGCGGTTCGTCGTTTACTTGGCAATGCAATTACAGGCGCTAACCGCGCGTGAAAACAGCAACAGAGACAACAACAACAATAACAACAACAATAACAACAACAATAACAACAACAATAACAACAACAATAACAACAACAACAATAACAACAACAATAACAACACCCACAACAACCAAAAGGAGGAGGAGATGAAGGACAACACTATTCACAACGAATTTGGGAATATCCTGACAACAAATATCATTCAAAAAAAGTACAAAAAGAATGATGGTTATCTGTCGATAAATGCATGTTCTTCTCTGAACATCTAGTTCCATCTTTGTCCGAATAAAACAAATAAAAAATACTAATAACAATAAGTTTATTTATATAAAAAAATACCTTGAAAAACGCTCTAGCTCTTAATTAATATATAAGTAAAAATAAATTCTTATAAATCCATAAATTAATTACAACCTAAAACTCTACTTTAGACAGAGTAAAAAGGCACTCACTGATACGAATTTTGCCAGGTCCTTCGTCTTCTCCTTACCGCACTCAATGCATCTACCGATTTTCCTTAACTCCCCCCAAACTCCCCCTTCCCCTCCCCTTTCGAATTTTCCCTCCCCCCACGCTTTCCATTTCCCGCGGCTCTGTCACTGAGCGGCTTAAAGCGACGCAATGACAATTAACAACAGGCGACAAAAACGACGAGAAAAGAAGGTGGCCAAGGTGGGAAAAAGGTGGTGAAAATTGGGGGAGGGGAAGGGCTGAGGGACTGAGAAAACTCAGGGCGAGGGGCGGTTTGTTAGAGGGAGAAAAGCGCCATATCAATGACAGCTCCAGACGCCCGAGCAAAACGCAGGAAGAGGAGCCACAGCCAAGGATTAGGGATGCCAGAGAATATCGAATATAATAAATATATTAAAGAAATAGTCTTTTATTTATATAAACTTATATTTATATATATTTTTTGATTAAAAACAACTATATTATTTGTATAATTAAAGGAA
>JAEIIG010001746.1:0-93754 GCA_018904695.1 Drosophila parvula
TTGTAGGCAAATGAAAAAATAAACCAAACCTATAAGAATTACATATACTATCAAAACTTATCAAAAAATAAATAAATATTTCTTTTTTTTTTTATTAAGTAAGAAGTGAAGAACCTGTACAATAATCTGTACCTTAACATAAAATTGTAGGAAAATGAAAAAATAAACCCAACCTATAAGGATTACATATACTATCAAAACTTAACAAAAAACAACAAGCTAAAACAAAACAAAAAACATCAAAAATAATCATTGGCACCTAATAGTTTTCATTCTGTTAAAAAGAATCGGCGGAAAAATTACTCGTTATAAATTGTAATTGTCATAAGTCAAGATTTCGATTAAAAGCGTACTTTCCAAGCATGACCAGACCCACCAACTTCAGGATCTTTTCAGGATGTTACCATAAACTTTTTTTAAATTAAATTACTATTCAAATGTATTTTGATGTACAAATCTGATATTATTCCCACTGTGCGCTCGTTGCGACTTTGATTTGAGTTAGCATGTCTAGGGACAACTCAGCGGCAGTTTTCGGGCGGGCCTCGGGACAGAGCAAATGTGTGCCAATGTATTCTAAATTGTGTTTATTTTGAGTAATTTGCAATACGGCGAAGACACCCTCGCCAGCACACACACATCGCCTGACTCCGGCAGACAGTTTGGCAATTAAAATTGCAGGTTGCCAACTGTCGACGCGCCCCATGCAAACTAAATAGCTTCCAAAATGGAAATGGAATGAGCGGAAATAGGAATGCCAAGCCGATCGCGTGTCCAAGAAACCATACGAGTATATCAAATTAGCTGACCAACAAATTGAGTTCATAAACAATATTTCGGTGGCGAATATACTTAGTATATTCGGAATTACACATTCGGAAAGGTTTTTAGATGTGTTTCTCTGTTTAGTGCTAGAACTTTATTTTTAACAATATAAAGATCGCCTAAGCCTAGTCAGCAAGGTACGCATACTCGTATACAAGCCCCCAACCTAGAGGTACGGAATCCAGGTGTACGACGTTGCGGTGAGGACCAGCCCCTTGGTTGGTGATGTCACTTATGTATCTAAGCTCATCATCCTATCCGAACGTACTGGTTGGGAAGCTAGCATCTAGTGCCAGACGAAGACTGGCGAGGATTCATCGTCTTGATCTCCCCCCTGAGGATAATCACATAAATACACACCTGTTCTCCAATCCGCATCACTTTTGTGATATTAAATAATTTTCTATATATTCTTTGAACACCTCACTATATTAAAAGGAGCTAGAGTAACAGGATTCAATATTGAATCAAATATCTAAAAATAATATATGTACATGTAATCCGCCCTACATTCAATGAAGGATTTTGCACAGTTGGATTCTGTTTTACTGCTTAATTGCTATCTGAAAATCACCAGATAATGGTATCGTAAATCTTGATATTTGTCCAAACGCGAAAGAATAACATAGCGCTGTTAATTATCGATAATTTCTGTCTACCAAATAATTGTGCCGTAAAGCGCAATCCCAGAGTTGCTTTGGCTTTCGAAAACACTTAATAATGTTATTAGTCTCTTCTGCTTCTTCTTCTTTTCTCTATCAAAAAGCTTTTCCGTTTTCAACCCGGAAAAGACTTGCCAGGATGTCTGGGTCCATATCAATGAAATCCCTCACATTTGTCTGATAGCAAACCGAACTTAAATTCCTTGAGAAACAAATGATTTTATTTGTATTTTAATGTGGAAGATATGTAAAAAAGCACTTCATATTATTTTAAATATAATTAATAAATATTTATTGAAATAAAAAGGTACTACAAACAAATGTATAAAATGTAGATAACGTATGACCTGAGCAAAATTTAAAATATACAAAAATATGACATTAAAATAAATAAGCGATTGATTTATTATTACACACCCTTAATACCAATACAATACATACAAAGTAAAATGTGTCACGAATTATTCATAACAGGGGAGAAATGACTAATTGCTGTTGTAACTTGTTTCCATTCGTCATTTAATAGTTTACTATATACAAAAGAATGTAAAAAACGATAAGAAAACGCGTAACTTTTTATTGAAGTAAGAGATCTGATAACCTGCGCTTTTCATTACGTGCTTCCCTGTTCGCTTTCCACTCACAGTAATCCAGAAGAATTTTAACGATCTAATAATAAATTTAGATAGTTTTGCGAGAGATTCCATAAAAATTACGACTCACCAAATACACTGCAAAAATCGCCGCAATCAATAAATGATAAATGAAAGCCTTGTCCCTAAAAACCTTATAGCAGCCATCCTTCAATTTTTGTTCGGTCTTAATATAATAAAAGCAGTTTTCAGGTATGTCCAGTCCATTGCTTGAGTAGTCATACGGTCCCATAACTCCACAGCAATCGCCCTAAAAAATGAATTCATGATTGGAATAAATAGTACGGGTAGTGAGTAAGCTATACCCTCTCCTGCCAGATGGATAGGGAATCCGTTTGGTTCAGATCACCTATTTCGGCCCATGCCTTCCACAAAAGTTTCCAGTCCGCCTTGTGGCCCGTAATAGCAACCCAGCTGAAAATTAAGGGAAGACCAAAGACCACCAGAAGCAGCAGTAGTCGCGTCATTATCTGCTTTGGTTTCTTTAAATGATTCCACAAATCTTGTATTATCCAGCAGACGAGCAGAAGGAAGCATATCGCAAGCAATGGAGCAAGGATGTAGTAAGTGATTTTTACAATTAAATCCACGTCAATGTAGCTTGGTATACCAATAAGCAGAATGACTGCAATCAAAAGCTGGGAATACGGTTATCCAATTAGAAATCATAAGAAGTAATCAACGGATTAATTATAAGAATGGATATAACCAAGACACTCACCATCAAGAGTCCATGCTCGATGACTGCAAGGGAACTCTTGAGCCATTTCAACTTGTAATCCATTTCGAATGCTCCCCAAAAGAAGACTGACAATACTAAAGGGTACTACTCAGAACAATGAGTAAATCGAAGATAAGCAATCGGCTTTCTCCGATAGTTAAGTGATAAGCATTAGCTAAACCGATAACGACGCAGCATTAGCTTTATCTCATATTTTAAAAATTTATTTGGCAATGTATAAAATTGGCAATGGCCGTACTTTCAACTAAATATATTAATATTATATGCAGTCAGATCGTTACTTCTAGCTTAGTATCACTGATTTAAATACTCTAGTACCCGTAGCGACGTTGTTCGTTCCTTAAAGTCACCCCCAGTATAGTTGAGAATGTGAAGGAAGCGATCTGAAAGAAAGTCGCCCTTATAAACAAAATTTACTCAATTGGAAAATTATAAAATCTACCTCAATAACCATCAGTATCCAGACTACAATCTTTGGACCCTGCCACAGATCCTCATAGTAGGTCTCCATTTCTTTAAGGCATCCGACGGTGTAGGCATTGTCGTCGTGATCGTAGCAGCTCTCGGGAACAGTCAGCTTGGAGAGGGTGTAGTCCTTGGCTCCTTTGACACCACAGCAATGGAACTGGAAATCAAAGGTCAGTACGAGCATATATATCCCCGATCGGTCCTGTGACAGCTACAAGTATCAGTACTTATTATACTCAAAATGGATCGACCAGGAACTCTAATAAGTATACAAAAACCTCGGAAATAATTTAAGCTTAGTGCGTAAGCTCGATTTTGTGCAATATTTCACCTCGAAAAATATGAGAATGCAAATACTTTTTGTTTTAATTGTTTCTTTTATCGTTTCTCCGATATTTGTTCCAAATTTTGGCTTCAACCATGCCCCCTTTATAAAATTAAGTATTATATATCTACCGATCTGTTGACGAAACATTCAAACTTGATATCTTCAAGCTGCGGTAATATGTACATGGATGGATTTTCCTAGGACTACATACATATGTACATATGTAGATCCAAGAATGCTAAACTCTTTTTGACACTACTGAAGTACTTATTATTAGCTAATTTGCTTTGACAGCAATTCAGTACTATTGTTTCTGGAAGTACACTTACTTTACTCTGGTATTCAGACATGGCATCGGTACCGTTCCTCTGCTTTTCCCAGGCGAGATTTAGCTCGTCCTCGGCAATGGAGGTCCCATCGATGTGCATTCGAAAAACGAATAGGACGACGACCGTGATTATGAGAAGGGCGAGCATAGAGATGGCGTACTGTTGAATAAATCGCATTAATAGGTATCTCGAACTCGGAACCAGCTTTGAGGATTACTCACCGTCCAGGTCAGGCAGATGCTCTTCTTGATAGTCCCAAAGCAGCCCACAAACGAGATCAGGAAGACGATCGAGCCCACTGCGATGAATACACACAGAATGGGTCGCCCGTCGGGCGCCATGTCCTTGATGGCCAATGCATTAATCACAATTGTTGCGAGGCCCAGCGCCTGAAATAAATAAAATTAAGTAAATAAAAGGTAAGCACCTGGCCATAGCCCGATATCGCCTTCACGAATATTTTAAGCTCCATGTACTTATTAATCATTCGAAATAACGCAATGTGCTCAGATAACGCTGGACTAATCAACGAAAACAAAAGGGGTATTCCACAAAAGACCATCCAGCAAATGTAAGCAAGTCATATTGGTGTGATGTTTTCCTTGGCTTCATTATCGTTCTTGACTTAATTTTAGATAAGATGAAGTATTCGTATTTTAAAGAATACATCGATAATATGTTTCACTTGGTTAAAGCACTCACAAATAATATTTCGCTTTAGAGCACAATATTATGTACTTGCTTTGTATATATTTGCATATATCGTATAATACTTCAGAAAGTTAATACATTTTTGGATTTGAAATGTATTATTAGTTTTTATTTTTTGGTCCACTTTTGTTTCTTTTCTTTCATTTCTTTATTATGATTTTTCCACGTTTCTTTTATTTTGCTTATCGATTATATATGTTGGTATATTGCACACTTGAGTTCCGCGGTAGCCACTAATAAAATGTGGAATGTATCACGAAACCAACAATAGTCTATGACTGTGCCGCATAAATCACTCGAGTTAAACCCTTTATCGCTACTCACCGCGCACAGGAAGTTGAAAAGGAGTACTAGACATTTAACCGTTGTCGTAGAACAACTCATGACGTATGTGTGTAAAGTACTTAGTCGTCCGCCTCTTTAATTTCGTCGCTCCGAAACACGCTCGCCGGAGGTTACTTGTATACTAAATGGCTAAACAAACTCGGCTGCCTCTTGCGCCGCGTCTGGGTCCGGTCTTTGCAATAGAGTGTTAAAATAAAACATAAGCGAGATACCAGTGACGAGGCAGGAATATCCGCACTGTAAGCAATAGCAAAGTAATACGTTATTTACTAATGCCCGATTTCGAGCCTAGCTGACGATCGCTCACACTATAAGTTTGTTCTCCGCCAGCAGTTAGGCCACATTTCCATCTTCATTCGCATTTTAATAAAAGCTCAGTGGCCGTGAATTATCAGACGCAGTACCCATTTATCTGATAGGTTAAAAAGTTCCCACCTACGAGACTATCTCTATCGCCCCTCTTTGCTTGGGGTGGAACTTGATACGAACCAACTTTGTATTTAAAAATAATAACTACGAAATGTATAAAAATATTCCAGGAAGACATTCCAACCGAAATCTGTAATCTGTAATAATACTTCTGTATATTATAAACTTATTACTTATTATTACTTATTACTTATTACTATACCCACAGTGAGGTATAGTTGTAATGATAGATAATCTCTAAAATTAAAGTTTGAAAAGTAACATAATATCAAAAATTAAAGTTAAAAAGATACCTGGTACTCAGGTTCCACTAAATGGTTTTGTATAAATGCAAATTTATAGAGCACTTAAAAAGAAAAGCACGAACGAAGGCAGAATTAAGACAAATATGGCTTGGAACATGTTGAGCAACACACATTGGTGTTGCCAACACAAATCTAGATGTTGCAAAAGTTCAGCATACACAGAAAATGTATTATTTAATAACTCTCATGTTTATCCACGGATTTTACTCGATTTCACAGCACGTGCGCACAAAAGTATTCATTTCTTACTTATTTATTTTATACCGAATATCAGGCCTATAGCTAAGTTTAGTAAACTTGATCTGCGTGCAACAGATACTCGTATAAATGTTGTCACCAAATTTGTTAGCTCTAGCTCTCATATTCTACGAGGGCACGGACGGGCAGACGGACAGATGGCTAATTTGACTCGCCTGGTGATACTTACCAAATATATATTTATATTTCTACTTTATAGGGTTGGAAATGCTTAGCTATAACCTAACCTAACTAACCTTTAATTTTAATATACCTTTAATGTTTTAACAACGGCTTGGCTCAATATTAATTTATATAATTTATAAACATATTTACATTTACAATAAACTTATTAAAAAACACAAAAATTACTTTTTAGTTTTATTAGTTGTTCATTTTTCAATTCAATTATGGACAACCCGCATTCTAATACGAAATATTTGTGAAGCCATGCCTGGGTCCACCCGAAAAACAAACACCTTCCTATTTCACTCTCAGATTAGATTGAGGCAACAAATATCGAGCGAATTTCTATGCTCGAGTGCTTATCAAATACTATAATTAAGCGAACTGATAAGTCGCCTCTCCTCAGCTGTTCGGGAAGACCCTTATCTGCTAGATGGCCTAGCGCTCTCCGATAGCTCTAAGCCTTTTTGGACTTCAACGCTCGGCGTTTGGCGTTCAATGTTTGGTTTTGGGTGCCGTCTATCAGTTGATTTTGTGCTGTGAGCGTGCCGAAAGCAAAAAATTCAATATTGCAAAATGAGCTGCGGCAAGACGACGCTGAAGGTGTCCTCCTTCGTGTTGGACTTTCTGTGCTGTGTGAGTCGTTATCGCCCCTCGCCAAATCCCCACCTGATAGGCGCGCCCACTTATCGCTCTCTTATACTTTTCCCTGCAGGTTCTGGCGGCCCTGACCATCTCCGCCTGCTCCTATGCCCTGATCGCCTTCAGCCACAGCCTGGCCATCCGTGTACCCTGCATATTAGGCATCGTCCTGGGCGTCCTGCTCTTCGGCAGCACCATCTTCGGCTGCGTCGCCACACTGAGGGAGAGCATCCGCATGACCTGGATCGTGAGTACTAGCACAGGAGCGCCCCAGGGTCCACTCTAATGTTTTAAGACACTTCTCGCACCGCACGAAAGTATGCCGCAATCATGCTGGCCCTCATCTTCGGCCAGATCACCGTGATCTTCGCCGGGCCCATCAACTTTAAGCTGCTGGCCAACGAGACGATCTACGATGCCTGGCAGGGACAGCTGTACCATCAGAACAGCATGTCATACTACGAGATCAAGGTGAGTTGGCCCCGAGTGCTTAATTAGTTATGGAATATATAGTAAATAAAGGTGCTCACATTCCATTGCCAATGCTACACCCACCCGAAGAACGGTGAAATTTTATTAATTAGCATTTTGTTCAATTTTATCGGAATCCGTTTGACAACTTTTTATCTCTGTTTGCGTAAATATTAAGCGATTTATCTTTTAGTACCACTGCTGCGGGCAGACGGGGCCCGATAACTATCCGGATAGTGGCCTGCGCATTCCGCAGAGCTGCTACTTCAACCAAAACGCGACGGTGACCACGGATCTCTACACCGTAGGATGCAATCAGAAACTCGGGGAGGCCTTTAACAAGGGTACTCGCTGGGAGCGGATCAGCGACTGGTCAGTTGTGGGCGTGGAGGTAACGGAGATTTATTTAATTTAACTGAGAGTTAACTTAAACAAAATGTATTCGACAGCTGCTCACTGTTTGTGTGGCCGGACTTCTGGCTATAACCCTACAGAATGCGGAACGAAGACGTCTTTACCGCTAGAACTTAATGTCTTGGCTATGTGTGTTAACAGTATTAGAGGCTGCACGAATATTTTTGGTAAAGATGTTTCCAAATTTGTAAATAACCATACTAGGTAATAAATTTAAATAAATCAATTTAACTGCCAGGACTCCCTTTGAGTGCAGGTATGATTTCTTGGATTTGGACATATGTACATAAATGTTAGGTATAACTGAAGTCTGAAGCTGTGAACCCTTTTTGATTCATTTTAGTTAGATCTGTGTGGTTTTTTATATTGCTGAAACAATTACTTAAAAAATTACATACATATTTATGTGCATTCCGATAAAATCTCTACGAACCGGTAATAATTAATACCTATTCATGGAACATGTATCCTTATATAATAAGGGGAAAATATTAATAGATACATGTACATATATATTTTATAGGAATGCGTTTCATAAAAATTGATTAATATGAAATATGATATGATTATGATTCACAACGCATGACACATTAACTATTCTTAGATATGAGTATTATATTTGACAAGAAAGAAAGAACGAGCATTTACTAAGAACGTAAACAAATAAAAATCTTTTGTAAGATCGTTCATTTCAATCGTGTAATTTCTGAACAACAAATTGTTTATTTTCGGTTGTTACACAACTAACAACCTAAAATTGTCCATTTGTAAAAATTAACTAATTATTGACTTTGAATCAAATGTTCAGGTATGTACATATAGTATATACTAAGTTATTAGACTTAACTTAATAGTAACTGAACTGATAATAAGTTCATACATGCAGCACTGGTTTAAAATACAAAATAAATGTATTCACTAAGTATATTCAGCTATCCTTTACGTTAAAATCTATCGATATACTTTGATCTAACACAAACTCTGAGTTGCTAACGACAAAAATAGTTCGGTTTATGCCAAGATTTGGCCATCTGTTTAAGCTTAACGAATTCACCACGCCGTAAATCCACCATAGCTATCGAAAGACCGCACTTTCGGGCAACCGATTCCACAACCGACTGGTTGGGCTGATGGTATGAGCAAAGCGATAACGTACAACATTCAATTTTGAAATCGAAATTTAGACATCAGGTTAATACTAACATTTTGCTTATATTGAAAAGAGTTTATAATAATCTTCAAATAAATTAACGAATATATATTATATAAAACAAATGTAATGAAAAATAATACCGTGTTAAAAGTTTGTAATAACTTTGAGATTAATTTTGTGCTTTTGTATTTTTTTGAATATTCATATTGAAATTATACAAAAATACATTTTACTGTTCTTCCTTGGCTGACATAAATAATTTTTTGAATTACCACTCCACACAGTAATTTTTCGTTGATCTCCATTTTGCGCATGTAAGGCAAAAGACTGTCAAAAAAGGCTCGTCGCTGTCCTTTTCTTTTTGGCAGGTGAGTTTCTTCTCTAGCAGCAAAAATTGTTGTTGCCGAATGGCTAAAATTTTGGTTGTTTCATTTGGCTTCGACTTAAAATTTTTTTGTTGAGGAATTGGGATATGGAGGCCTCTGTAGATAGTTTCAAAGATACCTTACCCTTCCAACTTATCATTTTTCTTGATTTGCGTGGTCTCATTTGGTCTTTTAAAAAAGAAGAGAAGAGGTCAAGTCGTATAGCTGTCATACTACTCTTTCGATATCCCACAATCTCCGGATTGTCCAGGTATTTTTTTAATTCGTTGCGAAAACGGTCACGTATGTTTTTCCATTTCTTCTTCAAAACAACCTCTCTAATAAAATTAATTACAAATTGTATAATTTCAAATTGGACGGCTATCTTAGTTCTTGTTTAACAAAAAAACATGTAATTGTATTTAAGAGGAGCAGTTATAAACAATGAAATGATTTCTGTTGCTGAAATATTTAAATGTCTAGTAATTAGGGAGAGAACTGTACGTCTGCCGCAGCAGTACTCGCTAATAGCGACGAACTTAGCAACAACTGCACCTTATAAATTTACAGCTGATTGCGCATCACTATGAGTGATATTAATCGATAGTGTCTCACAGATATCGATACATCGGTAGTCGTTAAAACACAAAAAAAGAACTATGCCGAAATGCTGGTGAAAGCAAAGGAATGAACTTTTTCGCGCGTATTTGCACAATTGCTGAGTAAACGAGTGACCGGCGAACAAGCGGAATGTATTCATAGGCACCTGGATTTGCACTGCCGCCCCACCTGCGAACTGGAACGCGTACGCGGCGCGTATTTTAAAGCGGCCCCAAACGGCAGAGTCTCATTTCTTCGCCGTTCCGGGGAGTTGTTGGTCTGCTGGCTTGGACAACAACAACGTCTTGATTAGTTGGCAGTAAACAGAGCTGTCGATCGCATCGGTCATTCACATCGCCCCGCAGTAGCCAGTTTGTCAGTTGCCAGTTAGCCAGTTTGCCAAGGTGCGAAGAAGCCTCCGCCATGGGTCTGCGGTTCCAGCAGCTGAAAAAGCTATGGCTACTCTACCTCTTCCTGCTCTTCTTCGCCTTCTTCATGTTCGCCATCAGCATTAACCTCTACGTGACCAGCATCCAGAGCAGCGATTCGGAGTTGCGGTGAGTAGTACTACATCCACGGGATGAGGATGTCCCTCCGCCGTGGAGTTGCCCAACTGGCTATGCCTTCGGGGCTCGTGTTGCAACCTGCAAGAGTTCCACTCGAGTGCCTCCACTCTGCATTGGATGTGGGTCTCTTGTTTGTTTTGCCATCGCTTCGCGTGATTCGAGGCCCGAGCCGCGAGCCATTGTAAATGCAAAGCCTTAGTACCATTGTCACCTCTTTTGTGGATCACTTGCCTTGGCTGACGCGCCGATTTCTGATTTCTTGCACAGTCACCCCAAGCCCCCGCCCAAGCGCCGCTCCCTCTGGCCGCACAAAAACATCGTGGCCCACTACATCGGCAAGGGAGACATCTTCGGCAATATGACTGCAGGTGAGTGGGCTGGTCCCGCGATCAGCGTGGTCAGTGATGGCAGGGCTCATGAGTTAGCTTGTACCAAGCTATGTACATGTGTACGACGCATCTATCGTTTTTTTTGTTTCTTTAATTTGTCCCAGCTGTAATTCGAAATTCCGGGATGTTTTTATTTATGAACCGAAGTAACATAGCAAAGCCTTGACTTCTAAAAAGTACCTTAATCCAAGAGCAATTTCGAGGAATTCTTTGATATGTTAAGTAGAGTTTTTATATTACATCAATTCATTGACACAAAGTGGCTAGATAAGCAAACATTTTTTGTAGTAGCACAACAAAAAAATAATATGGCTGGAATATAGCTATGTAACCCTAAAAAACAAAAATTTTTGCAGTAGCGTACAAAATATTAATATGGTTAGAAGAAAATAGCTAACTTGCATAAGTTGCGAGTCAGGACTTAGGGCACCACTAAATTAAACATAAGTATGTTGAGCTATTTTTGGAATCTAAGCTTTCGGGAACCCAATCTCATATTATGTTGAGCTGTATTTAACCTTTCTTTGCTTTCTATGCCTTTCTTTGCCTTTATTAGTACTCCCTCACATTTGCTAATTATTAATTTTCTAAAATATATTGTCTTTATTTAATTCTATCGCTAGTTCAAGTCCCATATTTATTTCGCGGTTACGGTTTTCAAATGAGAAACTATACCAATTAACATAATAATTAGACGTTAAAATTTAAAACATATAGTATTGTTTATTTTAATTTGTATCATTTTTTATTATTATAGAATTTTAGTTTTAGTTCTAGCCTGACTTAAACTATTAATTTAGTTATCTCAAATATGTATGTTTACCCATGCTTGCAATGTATCAGTATCAGCCCAAAATGAGCGTTTCCCATCACTGATGCGATGTGACACAATGGAAAAATGCATTAATATCCACTCGCTTACAGACGATTACAACATCAACCTGTTCCAGCCCATCAATGGCGAAGGCGCCGATGGGCGACCTGTTGTGGTGCCGCCTCGCGATCGCTTTCGCATGCAGCGCTTCTTCCGGCTGAATAGCTTTAACCTGCTGGCCAGCGACCGCATCCCGCTGAACCGCACCCTCAAGGACTACCGCACCCCCGAGTGAGTCGCATATCAAATTTCCTCATACGTTCCTCATAAATGTCGCCTAACTTCCAGATGCCGCGACAAGAAGTATGCCAGCGGACTGCCCAGCACCTCGGTGATCATCGTCTTCCACAATGAGGCCTGGTCCGTGCTTCTGCGCACCATCACCAGCGTCATCAATCGTTCACCGCGACACCTCCTAAAAGAAATCATTCTGGTAGATGATGCCAGTGATCGCAGTGAGTTTGAATTTATCTTTATTTCTAACTGCCAAGAAGAAGGGTTTATTTTTGTGATATATATATGAATATATCTTTCATGTAACCAATTATACATATATGAAGTTCCCGGCACAACTAACGGTTTAGATTTATTTTAAAAGACAGCCAGTTAACGTATCAACTGGTTTAGTAAGAGCATTCCAGTAAAAGGCACAGATATGCATTTTTTTATTGGAGTTTCGAAAGTTCCGTTTAAACGACTAGTGAATCACATCGAAAGCTTGTGTATTAATGCTCTTTTACAGCTACATATTATCCAGGATATGGTCCATATTCTTAAACGAGGCCTCTCATAGGGAAAATGAGCTCATACAAATATGATTCATACATTAGTCATACGTCTTAAAGATCTATAGACTGATAACAAATTCAGTGCGTTCTCTATTATTGCTTCTGAAATTACTACAGTTTATGGCATAAATATGAATAATATGTTTAAACTCAGCATTTTGTAGTAGCCCCATCATAATGTTTTTCTGCTTTAGTCCTTCTTTGATATTGATAAGTCCCTGAAAAAAATAAACAACCAATTTACATAGTATTTCTAAATTTAATCGGTTAATTGTGAAGAGGATACTGCGTCGACATTGCTCAAGCGTCGCAAAAGATACAATAATTATCAAAAATGTAATTAGTTAATATATGAACAGACCCTAATGTAAATACATGCATTTTGCAGGCTATTTGAAACGCCAACTGGATAGCTATGTGAAGGTTCTGGCAGTGCCAACGAGGATCTACCGCATGAAGAAGCGCAGTGGCCTGGTGCCCGCCCGCCTTCTGGGCGCTGAGCATGCCCGCGGCGATGTGCTGACCTTCCTGGATGCCCACTGTGAATGCTCACGGGGTTGGCTGGAACCTCTCCTGTCCCGCATCAAGGAGTCACGTAAGGTGGTCATCTGTCCGGTGATCGACATCATCTCCGACGACAACTTCAGCTATACAAAGACCTTCGAGAACCACTGGGGTGCTTTCAATTGGCAGCTGAGCTTCCGCTGGTTCTCATCGGAACGCAAGCGCCAGACGCCGAGCCCCAAGAACAGCTCCAAGGACAGCACCGCCCCGATACCAACGCCCGGAATGGCTGGCGGCCTGTTCGCCATTGATCGCAAGTACTTCTACGAGATGGGCTCCTACGACACCAACATGCGCGTGTGGGGCGGGGAGAACGTGGAGATGTCCTTCCGCATTTGGCAGTGCGGCGGACGCGTGGAGATCAGCCCCTGCTCTCACGTGGGCCACGTATTCCGTAGCAGTACACCGTACACCTTTCCCGGCGGCATGACCGAGGTGCTTGCGGACAACCTGGCGCGGGCGGCGACCGTGTGGATGGACGACTGGCAATACTTTGTGATGCTCTATACCAATGGCATGTCGTTGGGCCTGAAGGACAAGGTGAATGTAACAGAGCGCGTGGCGCTGCGAGAGAAGTTGCAGTGCAAGCCTTTCTCCTGGTACCTGGACAACATATGGCCGGAGCACTTCTTCCCGGCGCCCGATCGGTTCTTTGGCAAAATCATATGGTTGGACGGGGAAACGGAATGCGCCCAGGCCTACAGCAAGCACATGAAGAATCTACCGGGCCGTGCCTTGTCGCGGGAATGGAAGCGCGCTTTTGAGGAGATTGACACCAAAGGTGAAGAATTGCTGGCGCTGATCGATCTGGAGCGGGACAAGTGCCTGCGCCCACTAAAGGAGGACGTGCCACGCACTTCTTTGTCGCCGGTGACCGTGGGCGACTGCACCTCGCACGCCCAGACCATGGACATGTTCGTGATCACGCCCAGGGGCCAGATAATGACCAACGACAACGTGTGTCTCACCTACCGCCAGCCGAAGCTGGGCGTGATCAAGATGCTGAAGAACCGAAATGCCACCACATCGAACGTGATGCTGGCGCAGTGCGCCAACGACGTCACCCAGCTGTGGACGTACGACATGGATGTAAGTATCTCACAGAAAAGAGCTTTTAAGACCGCTGATAATCACCCTTAACATTCTCCTGATAGACCCAGCAAATTTCCCATCGGGAAACGCAGCTGTGCCTCACACTGAAGGCCGCTACGAATTCCCGCCTGCAAAAGGTCGAGAAGGTGGTGCTGAGCATGGAGTGTGACTTCAAGGACATCACCCAGAAGTGGGGCTTTGTGCCGCTACCATGGCGCATGTAGGGCGATGTCAGTGCCAGGACACCATATATCCAATAACCCTGCCAGCAACTCTCTAACGCAATGTGATATTTATTGAAATTGTTTAACGAAATTCACTCGTTGATTTGTTTTTGTGAACAAGTAAACCAGACCCCCTCCCACGAACACGAACACGAACACCAGACACCTGTAGACTAGCCTGACCTGATTCTATCCAGAATCGGAACACAACACCAAACACCAAACACCCAACACCGAACACGGAAACAGACCCACAAGAATTGTTTGTAAAACACTTTAGCCAGAGTGCGTCCGGGAGCTTTTCTCCTGCCTCGCATTGCGACGCAATAGAGTGCCACGCCTATGCGTCATATCTGATAAGTCTTAGGCAATTTTTAGCTGTACTTACCACCTTGGAAATAACATTTTTGTGTATCGCATAAATAAAGCAACCGAAATTAGACAAAAGTCGCTGCACTCTGCTTTTTTTCTTCGCAGCGGCCGGCTTATCTGCAAAGGTCGGAATGCAATTGCCTTAAATTTAGCGCATCGCCCAGAGATTGCAGCATTCTCGCAATGAACGGCTGCTACAACACAATTAAGTACGCGGGCCTGCTCTCCAATCTGGTGTACATGGTAAGTCCATGAAAATGTATACGAACTGCAACAATAATCTCTGGCCTGCCAGCTCCTGGGCATAGGCGTGATGTCTGGCGCAGGACTGGGGCTGCAAGTGGCGGAGCCTAACACGCCGGAGCACACGTATTTTGTGAAGAGCCTGGTATTGGGTGGCACCATTTGTATGATCGTGATGTTTGGATGCTACGGTATGGTCTGCAATCTGCTGTGCGTTAACCTGCTGGTGAGTGTACGAAACGCAGAGGAATACTCTCTTCCGAATCTTTGAAATCTTCTTGGAGAACTTCTCTGCCCACAGTTCACTTTGTTCATATTATTGGCCCTGGCAGCGGAGTACCTGCAGCTGCATCACTACCACAATCCGTCGCTGAGGAGCACAGGTGGCGCCTGGCATCAGCTCGAACTGGCCTGGCACGGCCTGGACAGGCAGCCGGAGCAGATGCACCAGTACGAGGCCTCGCGGCACTGCTGCGGCTACAACGGCCCCGACGATTACAGGCGCCTGCATCTGCTGGTGCCGCCGAGCTGTTATCATCAGTCCACGTCCACTGCCAATGACACCGCCCAGCAGATATTTCCGCGCGGCTGCCTCGAAACGCTGAGCGACAGCCAGCGCTACATACAGCATCGCGATAAGCTCTACATGTGGACCATAGTCGGCCTTGAGGTAAGGAATCCACATCGTTCGGATGCAGATCCACAAATAACTCTAAATATCATTCAGATCTTTATTCTGCTGCTAACGGTGGCCCTGAGTGTGTTGCTCTTCAGGCTGCGCCAGCGGCAGCGTCTCGCCCGGCGACAGGTGCCGCCAGGTGTGCGACGGGAGCCGCGCTCCAACCATGTGACCGGCTCACGAGCCCAGCTACTCAACGAAGCTTGAGGGGGTAGATTGTATCAAAAATGTAGTTTATTGTTTAACCGATTGGCAAATGCTTTTATAAATGTCCGTGGTGATCAGTAGGCGTAGCGACGAGTCTTGTTGGTCAGCTGGCAGCACAAGGTGATGCCCAAGATGATGCCCACCACCTACAAAGAGAAAAAATTAATCAAATATAGTATATAAATTGAAAAAAATCTCTTATTTTGTTTAAATATACATATATATAGGGCGATTACTTCAAGGTATTTGTAAAGAACCTTCTTAATCTTGTTAAGGATCTACACCACTGTTTATAGAAGGCATAATAAGGTATTAATAAATGACATTTTGAAATGTTTTTAAGCGTAAATTAAAACTTAGCTTGGAGGATGTACTGTCTGCTCAAGGCTAACAAATCGCCTAAGCGTAACCAACATGGTACGCCTAAAGGCCATGTTTGCCCAAAACCTGGAACGAATCCGGGTGTTCCAGAGCAAGCTGCTACGCAGGATTTCGTGCTCGGAGTGGAATATCCGCAACGTGGTCATCGCCAGGGACCTTTAAGACCCACCCAGTTGGGGATGTAATCAATGAGCAGACACCTCTGTATCTAAGATATTATTCCATCCAAACGTGCTGGTTAGGAGACTATCGTCTCCCAGCGCCCGACGAAGACTGGCGAGGATTCATTCCCTTGATCTTAGCATGATGATAATCACAAAAACACCAAACCAATTTTGTACATATGTTTTTTTATATTTATATTTGAACACTCCCCTTCACTATTGTAAAATTTGCTACACTACAGTAACAGAATACAATAATATACATTATATCTTGTATGAGAAATAAAAATAGCGTTCTTACAGCCGTTGTCCTTAACCAAATATAGACATATAGCGAAACAAAAATAAGCATAATTCTACATACATACATATGTACGTATGGAATGACGTACGGAATTAAGAAAATATTGATTTATGTACGAAAGACAAATGTTAAAATAAAAGTCAACTTTTTTCGGGTATTGAAAATTGCCTAAATATCTTATTGGAAATTCCGAATGATGTTCTTTAGATATAGGAATGCAAATTAAGTGGATTTTTGGATAACCGGAAAATGTGTTTAGAAACTCAAGCAAAAAATTGGTAAACTGCTCGAGTTCTGATAAATATAAATATATATCTATAGATATATGTAATTATAAATATTAGTATTTTGAGAAAAATGCAAAGACTAGCAACAATACAATAGTAGATTGGTGCAAGTACGCTCACTTAAAATAGCTTTAGCTTGCTAAATAGTCTGAATTTGGAAATGGTTAATCGCTTAAAACACTCTTAAACGTGCAACACAATTTTAGAGAACACATTTTTTGGAGTCTACCCTTCAAACTTATCATAATTAAGATTTTTCCTACTTCCCAGAACTATATCCCGAGAGTCACACTTCAAACTTATCATAATTAAGATTTTTCCTACGTCCCAGAACTATATCCCGAGAGTCACACTTGCTGGTGACATATTAATTTCATTAAAAAGTGTTTCCAATATCGATGTAGATTTTATACAAGTTCATTAATTAAAATTTGTATTGCATTCCCCAAAAAGAACTCCCCTGTTTAATTGACATATAGTGTGATACTTTGGGATATCCTGTAAAATAAGGTGATTTCAAGGACCCTCGTATCTTACCTCGTATCCAATGAGTCCGCAATGAGCCCACCTCTCGTATCTGTACATCTGCAGGTAGGCTCGCTTCACAGCCGCCATGCAGCCCTCGGCGTAGGGGTACAGGGCGTGGATGCCGTCCTTGGTGTGGAAACAGCTGCGTGGCACCTTCATGTTGAGGCTGGTGTAGTCGGCGTAGCCCTTGTCCCCACAACACTCGTACTGGAATGTGGGGGATCGTAAAGGTAAAGGAAAAAAACGGGAGGCTAATCGAAAGAGACTATCCAGATATGGACTCACCTCCTGCTGTAGGTGCTGCATTCCTCCGTGTAGGACCAGCTCCTTCATCCACAGATCCATGACGTAGACCTCGGTGGTGTTTAGATGCTTGGTCTCGTTGTAGTGGGACAGCCTCCAGATGTGCGAGGCTATCAGAACCAGAAGCACGACCAGGTGCTAAAACTTGTGGCACTTGAAATTCCATCTATGGGCGGTCACTACTCTTTGGGTACTCACCACCACCATCACCTTGATGGAGCCGAGGATGGCGCCCAGGCAGCCGATGAGCGCGGCGAGGATCAGGGCCCCCGCCATGCCCAGTTGCACGAACTTCTCCAGGTGCTCGTTGGAGCCCTCGTTGTCGAACTTATCCAGCTTATAGACGCCGGCCAGGGCGGCCAGGATGCCAACGATCTGGATCGAAATTATGGAAATTATGAATTATGGCCGCGCCTATTAGGCGCTGTTAATGGGCCATCAAATGGCCAAGCGAAATCTTCAGAGACAAACTTTTGACTCGTGGGCGACGTCATCGGGCAGCGAGAGCAGCCGAAATAAAAACAAAACGGGCGTAAAAATAAATTGTATTACTTTGGTCTTTATTTTTAAATGGCACATACACAGTTTCCTTTCGTGTTGCTGTCGCTTCATAGTGCCGAAAATTCGCCCTCCCAATAATACAAAGAACACGAAGTCCCAGTGACATCTTGTCTGGTGGAAATTGAAAATGGAAGTGGGATTCATTTGCTGCCAAATTGGCCTTCTACTCGGGCGTCACAAGAAAAACATTACACATTCGACAATGAGAAACGACACAAAAATGTAAGACATTTAATGATCTTGCTGTGTGACGGACTGCCAGCGGGACAGATTCTCATCCCGATTTCCATGAGCAAGTGCAGTGGACATTACTCATGCGCCGTGTGTGACTCAAGAAGTGCAACTGTCAATTTTTGTGTATTAAAATTAGCCACAGAGAATGTCACTGGGTGCTTAACCTTTGATTTATGCATATGTACTCCCCGCCATCTTACATACATATTGAACATGGAAATTTTATGGCCGCGAATTACGCATATTTATCTTACCAAAGTGAGGGTATTGAAGACCACAGAGGTCCATTGCAGACACACGCGAATTGTGGGCATTTTACTAATTGTTTTAACGACGTTTTCTAATATTTCATAAGCGTTAAAGGTGTATTCAACGATCCTTCCAGCAGCTCCAGCCAACCGACGCGTTTCCCGGGCAGATTCACTCGCTACTCACTCGCGTCCGACTGAGCGACGCGCGTCGCCAGTGACCAAACTGTTAGTGCCGTCGGTTCTAGCCAGAATAAAGCGAGACCCGAAAAAAAAGAGCGCAAAGAAGCTGCGAAATGTTTACAAATCCGCTGAGTGGCCGTCCGCGTCCGTATCCGTGTCCGTCTCCGTCTCCGTCTCCCTGTCCGTCTCCCCTGTCCGTCTCCGTGTCCGACTCGGTCTCCGTTTCGATGTTTTGTGTTTGGTGTGCCGGTCGTTACTCAAGAGACCGGCGTTCGCCAGGCCTCGTGCGCCCCCATTCCCCTCACCGTCCCGCATTTTCCATTTTCCGTATATTTTTATATGCGTCTTTATAGGCAGACATATATCTACTTAGCAGCTCCGCCGATATTCCGCATATAGTGGCAAAAAAAAGGCTATTGAATGTTTTCATTTTTTGGTTTATTTCATATTCCACGCCTCGGCTGCCTCCAGATCATCTCAAACTGCTATAAAAAATCCATAGATATTGGTTTATTTGGGGGTGATACGGGATGCCGTGATCCGCTGGCCATCGCTCACTATGGGCGACCTGTTAGAATCTCTCGCGCCGCAATTCGTTGCGCACCGTGATGCCCAAGTACGTGGCGGCGCCCAGGGCGGCGAGCTGGGCAGGAGAGAAGAGAGGGGCGAGTGAGGGGATTTGATTAGAGCACTCCGCCTATACATATCTGGAGTCTATTTCCGGGCCGTCCTTGGCGGGCGCTAAGCCCTCAGCAATGTGTGACCAAGGTCGACGCAACGCAACTCACCTCCACCACCAGCAGCAGCCACTTGATGACAAGGCCGATGGCCACGTTGTCGGTGGCGTGGTCCTGCACCGCCTGCAGGCATCCCTGGGTGAACAGGTAGCTCCCCTGCCGCTCGAAGGCTCTGTAGCAATCGATGGGTATGCCCCGGCCCAGCAGGATGTAGTCGTGGGCTCCCAACTGACCGCAGCAAGAGTACTGCAAGGGTTGTTTGTATAGTAATTAAAAATTGGCACCGAAAAAGGGAACAAAGGGATTTGCTTAAATACATTAAAAACATAAATAATTTATCTGTACTACTTATAAAATAGGTATTTTTTCGATAGATCAAGCTGCAGACAAAACGGGTTGTCTTAAAGTTAAAAAATGTATACCAGAAACTCGAAAATAATTCATAGGTTAATGTTTACACTGAATTTGTTCAAGATTTAATTTATAAATATGTTGAAATGCTAGTTGTTTGTTTCAAAATGTTTTCTTTTAATATAAAAAATTATATTGAGATTCAAGAAACGATCAATATTCATATTTAAGCGATATGAAATAAGGAACTCTTACATTTAGCATTTTCCCGAACCTATAGTGAATAAAAAAGCTTGTTCTGGCTTTGATCATTTAATATTAAAATCAATATCAATGCTTCTATCTATAAATATGGCTCAAGTGGGATTTAAAATGAAGCAATTTTGTGGCATAATTCTTAAGCAAATAAAAGTGAAGGGGAACTAATTAAGAAAGTATTGATGTTTACCTATAAAAAGTAAAAAAGATATGATATTCCAAAGTCTGTACTACTTATAATAGCTAAATATTAGCATTTGTCTGTATTAACTAAGCAATTGATTTCTAGCGTAGTACATACGTTATCCTTTTCAGAATACATTTCTTATGGTTTCTATTTCCCTGATTTCCCCCTTAACTCACCTTCTGCTCTATGAGGTTTATGCGTTGGACATTGGCCTTCTGATCGGCCCAGATGGCGAGGAAGTCGCTCTTGGACCGCTCGACATAGTCCGTGGAGTGCGCCGCCGCAATAATGTATGTCTGCAGGCAGAGCAGAATCAGCAGGCAGATCACGAACTAGAAGGAAATTTACAACTTTTCAGAACTCTTAGGATGTGCACAAGGTATGCTTACGCTCCACACGAGTCCGAGGGAGTCCCGCGCGGCGGCAAAGCAGCCCAGAAACGAGGTCAAGACCACAAAGGTGCCCACGAAGATCTGGACAACGATGGCGATGTGCTCGAAGGTGCCCGGCGTGGAGCTGTTTAGCTCATATATCGACAAGGCAATCAGCGTCACGCCAAGCAGCTGACAAAGGAATTTCACTGATTAAAATCCGCTCCTTGGATATGTACGATACATATAAAATATCTCTCATACGCACCGATAGCAGGACATTGAGTATGATGAGAACGCCTTTCAGGAAGGATGTGCGGCAGGCCATGTTGGCAATCGATAATCGCTATAATTAACCACTGCGTTATCCGTGTTCCCGCACCTGTTTTCCGCTGCGCAGTTGGCCCGATGCGATGTCCAAGGGAAAGTCAGTACCCCGATGAGCGCCCGGCCCTATTGCCATAAACGTTGACGTGCGACTGAGCGCGACGCTTTCTATTTGAAATTGTGGCGCCCCCCAAAAGCGCCAGTTGGTGGGTTCCGCCACTCGACAGAAATCAACTATTCCGCAACGGTTCTTGCTGCTATACTTGAAAAAATAATCAGGTGAAGAGAATCTTCGAAAATTCGGGCTAACTCGAAGCGTAACTAATTTGTGGGAGATTTCTATGTATCTCACATCCCGAAGACGGTTATTATGCCTACTTCTACTCTTGTATTTTCAACATTTTTAAATGAATAACATAACCAGAATGCATAGAAATGTCTTTTGTATTTGAAATCAATTGAATTGGAGTATTAAATTATATTCCAGAAATCACTAGGGGTTTTGAAACGATCTAAAAACGTGTCTAAAAGTATGCAATGAAATTTGTGAAGTACGTCTTTTTTTTAAACCATTTTTAGCCATTCTTTAGCCATTTTTAGACATTCTTAAGCGGTAAGAAAAACTCAACTGATTTCTTTGGCACCTCCGATAGATTTTTGATCTCAATTGCTTTTGATTTGGTTTTAAATAGCAAACTCTTGGACTTTATTTTAATAGTAAATCCAGAGCCATACATCTTTTATATATTTTTTTTATAATAATAATTGTTTTTCTTCTAAAAAACAGATTATAAATATATTAAATATAGAAATAGAAAAAAACGCATACTATAATTATTTGTTTTAGCTACATAATACATTAAAATCAAACCTATTATCCACATTTTTTTTCAGAGTGTATTTGTATTAATATTGTGGTTAGTTTAGGAGGTGGGGTCGTCCATTTATGTGGGGGGTATGATGTCACAGCGGTGAAAGCTTCCACCGCGCCTCTGGTATTCAGGAACTGAGGGGGGGAGAATGCAAAGCTTTCATTCATGCCACATTCCACAGCAGACTATGGGATATGCCAGGACATCTTGGGCTGCCGAAGTAGCCAACGCATAATTAGGACAAATACTCGTAGGCCCTATTGTACTGTGGCGGCGAGCAACAAGTTGCCGGCTCCCCGAAACGCAAATAGCGAACAGTTTCGGCGGGACGACGGGTCGTATGCTTAATATTACCATTCCGCTAAGCAAACAAACAAACTGACAGGCGGCGAAACATGTGAAAACAAACATGGCGCACATTTATTATGATAATTATAATGAGTAAGTTGAACTATATTTATGTACTTTAGTTACAGGTAAGTTTAAAGTAGGAGTGAATAATTTATGACTGTCATTTCTTTTGGTATCGAAATGTCGAAGCGAGACAAGCTAGCGAGACCCCAGTTCCGAGCTCCGTTTGTACTGTGGTGGGATCAGGTCAGGGTCGAGGCTCCCGGCGCCCTAGAACTCCATGCGCCGCTGCTTATTCTTAAAACTGATGGCCAGGAAGACGGCCAGGGCGAAGCAGATTAACTGTCGGCAAATTAAACATTATTAACATAATTAATTAGGCTTTTGAACTACGGAACCCACCTCGAAGGCCACTAGAACCCAGGAGACGATGATGAAGCGCTGCTTGTCGCTCTCGTAGAAGCTCTGCAGCTTCTCGACGCACCCCTCCACGTACAGGTGGTCGGGGGTCTGCTGCAGATCGGCGTAGCAGCTGGGAGGAATCAGCTGGCTGAGATGCACGTAGTCCTGCGCACTGGTCTTGCCGCAGCACTCGTGCTTCTGCTGCAGGGCGTCCATGTTGTTCGCCTGCCAGGCCAGCTCCACCATCTCCTGGCCGCTCTTCACGTCGTACTGGTGCAGGAAGAGGCAGGTGCTGACAATCTGCGGTATGGCCAGGATCAGCAGGAACACGGCGCTCTGGGAATTAAACGATACGGGTCATTACTCTCTTCGGGTCTGACTGGAAGCTCGATATCGATATCCCCTTACCGTTGCCGTCAGAACCACAGATTCTCGGATGGCTGCAAAGATGCCCAGCAGGGCAAAGAGCAGGATGACCGAGCATGCGATGTAGGCGGCGATGACGAATTCCTCGGTCTCCGTATCTGCATTATAAGCAATCCATCCAATAGCCCCCACAGCCAGAAACTGAAATTAATTACAGTGGCAACATGACAAATAAAGAATAAACACAATTGTAACTTAGCTACCCTAACTGCACTCTAACTAAATCTACTTTATCTTACAGATTCTATAGCTATAAATTCATATTAAGGCAATTATGATTAACTAATTAATTTATGATCATGAGGGTTCCGGCACACATTTATCGAATCAGTGACAGTTTTCACATTAATTAACTTACAGAAATAATTCATTTAATCAATGGGAATATCAATTTATTAATTTACAAATTACTGAACAGAATTTCGTGGTGGAATCGAAACAGTCGAGTCTTGAGCTATTTGAAGTAAGTCAAACCGACTAGGCCTCGAGTTAACTAAACCCTCATATAATATACTCGTATGTATATCTAATTTTTTGGAAGCCATACAAGTGCCTTGATCGCTTTTTAAGCAAGAGCATTTGGATTGTACGAGGAGAATGTGATCTGGTTGCAATTGCAATTACTACATAGGGCAATTGCCACTCATTTATGTGACAATTAGCAGCCGCACAAAAGAGTGCATGGAATTATTTTTCGTGCTGGGAAGTTCGCATGACTGGGCTGCGATAATGTATGTTACTGTGCATTAAACCCACCCCTTGGCCGACCCTTTTTGGGGGATGACGAAGCACCCTTGGTTGTGCCCCAGTTCCGGGCGCCCTCTCTTTTTGGTGGCTCCAGGGATACCATTCGATTCCGCTAAATAGGTCAGAGTGTAAATCCGAGTGCGAATATTGGTCGAGGGTATGTGGGCATGACATCATCCTGCGGGAACGGACTTGGAGCTGGAAGCAATTGAAGGCTATGAGGGCGAGGGAGTGGGTCAGACGGGAATAGGCCAGGAACGTAAACACGATTGCCATGGCAACCAGTTCGCAGCCAGAAAGCCAGACCAGGCCAGGCCAGAAGGGGTGGACGAGGACTACTGGCCACCTCGAGGCTAGGCCGTCGTCTATCTCAGGTGAGCACGAGACAGGCAAATGACAGAAATCGCTTAAAATACACACCCGACCACGGCGAATGTCGGAGGCGAATGAAAATTTTGAAAACAAACATTTTAAGTGTATTTTCTGCAGTCGGAAAAATAATAATAACAAATAAACGTTCGCGATTTTCTTTGATTTTGCGCCACAGATGGCATTAGTTTTCGTAATTTATTGAATTTTTACTTTTAAAGTAAAATGCAATACCAACAGGTATTGTTTTTAATATGTACTTCTCATTAAAATTGGAAAACCGTTTAATAAAATATATTATAATGATATTTATAGAATGCGTTTACCCTTCCTTGCATCCAACTCCTAAACTTCTTATAGACCTAACCGAGTATAAAATTAAATAGACCTTTTTTCTCAGAGTGTACGCTCTTCAGGTTTGCACCGTATACAATATTTCAAAAATTATTCATTTGGAGGCTTTTTGAAGTGCGTTCGTTCACTCGTGCAGTCGTTCCATATGACATCATGCTAATTTCCTTGCCCGAAATATATGGATATACAACATATACGGAACACTTGACGGGGTCGAGGTAATTAGGTATCCATATTCGAGATGACTTACCCCCAAAATGGCATTCAGAACGATGGAGGTGATCTTGACGCTGGTGGTGGCGCAACCCATCTTGGCGGACCTGAAAAACATGATCCGATTGCATTTAGTCGAAATTTCGAAGCACCGAAAGTCCGATAGATAACCTTTTGACTTCACTTGGCGCTCACGAATAAAGTTCGCCTTGTTTATTTACGTTTGCGATCTGTGCTTTCCGGGCTGGATTTGAATTTACGGCGAAATAAATTTCCGTTAGATATGCTCGTTCTGGATTTCCGCACTCGAAACTAAACTTTTCGGGTCTGTCGTGTTCTGCTTTCGGCATCGAACTGAAAGCGGGAAGCGTTTCTGCCGTTCTGTTTTCCTCCCATCGTTCTGTTTTCTCCACTCACAATAAAGGCGAAGAGCGGGAGAGCGACAGACCAGGAGAGTGCAAGCACGCACTCTCCACCCGCACCCTCGGTCCCCGGAGGGAGGAAGAGAGAGCACTGCACTTAGGTCAGCGCTCCACGCCATGACGTCACAGTGCTTCTGTTTTTTTCAGTGGTGTGTTTTCGAACTCGACGCGGGCATTGAGTGTATGAAAGACCGAATTGATTAGACGCCATCAGACAATTATTAAATTGATTTACAATCAGAGAGCCAACTGAAATGTAAAATTTGAATCGAAAATCGATTGAAAGATCTTAAATTTAATACTCTCTTTCTTTTTTTTTTTTTGAATTTTTTGTTTATGGTGCGTCAGAAATTACTAGGTTTTAAAAAAAAAAACTGTGCAAAAGTAAATTTCCGTCCCTCAAAAATCGAATTGCATACTTTTTTGCATAATTTTTAAAGGGTTTTAAAAATGTTAGTATATTAGATATCTTTTACAATAACTTAATACAGAAAATATTGTAAGCACACTTATTAACTTTTAGTTTATCCAAATGTATAGGTTCAAAAAGTTATGTTTAGATCGAATTTTATTGTAAATTTTATAATATCCTGGACAAGGTATACTAATACAATCAAAATGGGAATCAGTGGATGATATTCTTCAAGAATTACTAGTGTAACTCATGAAAAATAAGGTGATTTTCGAAAATATTTTTCGGGGAAGCCAAAATGTTTGGTTTTTTTAATTACAACAATTTCGTTTTGTTGAAAATTCGCCATCAATCAAAAGATCGTAGGTCCGTTTTATAAGGAATATATATTTAAGAGTACTCCGTTTAAATTTTAAGTCGACGGGTCGGTTTGTCGTTGAGTTGTGATGCCACCAATTTAAAAAAAAAAAGTCGTTTCGATAAAAACACGCCTAAAGTTTCAGATGGAGCTGATGATCCTTAGACCGCTGATATTATTCAAACACTAAGAAAAAAAACGATTTTTTGAGGTGGTGATAATAATATAGCCTCTTACAATATATACTAAATTATGTACATATGTTCATATATGTATAGTATATACAGAGTATGTATATAGTATATGTATATAGTTCTAGCTAATCTCAAATATCTCAGCGCCTATATTGCTTCCCGTGACTGCTGTTCTGGGCTCATATGCCAGCTCCGTCTCTTCGTCTTCTTTTCTTTTGGACACCATGACGTCAATTTGTCAATAAGTCATTGATTACCCATGCGGTCTTCAATATGGAGTCACGCTCTCTCTTTTCCCTGCCCGTCTTCTCTCTTTTCGGTCTGTTAAGCCGTTTTGTTTTCGAGTTTGTTTATCGTTGTTATGTCTGGAGTCGAGCATTTCCCTTCGCCCCCGTCTCCTCTTTTCACTCACCCTCCCACACACATATTTATCTACAGTGAACGCTCTAAATAGTGTACACATTAACAACGATTTTAGCATAGGATCTTGATGGTTCACTCTATCGAGAGCGAACTGTTCACACATAAAAATACATACATACATACATACATACATATGTATGTAAGCATAAGCAGGCGTCATTTCGGGCTTAATTATGTTTGGGACTGGCTTATGCATACAGCAGACCAGCAGTCTGACGTTTGCGCTATTGATTCGAAGAGCTTTCCAATGGTAAACTTCCTCTAAAAAAGAAACGCAGCTAAAAACTATTATCTCTATAACTGCGTCTTGGAATGAAATGGTTTTAACCTTGGGTATACCAAAAGGCTAACAAGAAATATAAGCATGTACATATGTATATTATATACATACATGCATACATACATATGTATACATACATACATAGAAAATAAAAACACGGGGATTTAAAATCACTTAAAAATGTGTTTAAAACTATACTACAATATGTTATATGGTACAACAAATAAATGTACATTAAATTTACATAATACCTCAAACATTGTATATTATTTTGTTTTAGTAACATTTCAATATAAATTTTAAGACCAAACCGTATGCCTTAAAAACCTTAGAGTTATTTTAAACCAAAAATATTGGGTTGATACAGAAATCTCTATTGTTTTTAAAATCTTAACTTTAACCCAAAATTCTGCCACAAAATTGTAGATTGTATAAAAAACGAATTTATGTATGTATAAAGGGGACTTCAGATGTCCCCCGTATACCTTTAAAAATAAACAAGAGAGAGGGATAAAAAAAAGAATTTGGTACCTCTAAAATTCCATTGCATTCTTTTATAAATACTTTAAAAGTTTTAATAGCCAGAGTCATTCCTGGAGTACGCTAGGTAATCGTTTTATGATATATATTCCCCCTCTTTATATATTTTATAGTGGCTTACTTTTAATAATCAATTTCTATGATATCTAATTGGAATAAAAAATTACTTCGCCAAAAGCCCATTTGTTTTGTACTTAAATTTTATTATCAACTCTTTGAATAAGCTAATATTTTTGGATGCAACTGTACAATACATACATACTTATTATCATTAAGAAGTTCCGATTAAAATATTTCGAGTGAAGGTTAAAACCACCGTGTGTTCTTGAACGTTTAAGGCATCTTCGGTTGCTTGGCAAGTGAATTCCACACTCAATGTTTGGTGGATCTAACAGCAAGGTACATTGGTGACGCTGACGAATGAGACAGGTAGGAGACAGGTTAGAGAGATTGATTTGCTAGGCGGTAATTAGGCACTAGTAGTTGTAGCGTCGCTGGCGATTCGTGTAGTGAATGGCCAAAACGATGGCCAGGAGAAGAATGACAACCTGCGGAACAGAATGGGGGTAATTAAGTAAGTGATTTCCAAAGGTGGGATCGAGTATCACTCACATCGAATCCGAGCAGACCCCACTCAAGGTAACTCGTGGTGGTGCCCTCGTCCGAAAAGGCTTCCTCCACCTTCTTGAGGCAACCGTCGGTGTAGAGATTCAGGGGATTCACACAGTTGCCCTCCTTGCAACAGCTGCTGGGTACCGTCTCGTTATAGTACTTGATGGGCAGATAATCCTGGGGACTATTCAGTCCACAGCACGAATACTGAAACGGAATATTTTGCCAGGTGATTCGAACCTACTCTTGGGGTAACCAATTCGTCAGCACTGATCTTGAACTTACCGTTCTCTGAATGATATCCATGCTACCGGGACTGGTCTGTTCTTGCTTCCAATCATCCTCCACCTTCTGTGCGGCGTACTTCTTAAACACATCTCGGGGATTGAGGATGATGAAGGCCACCATCAGCAGCAGCAATACAAGCAGCAGTGACACATACTGCAGGGCATTGAAAATGGTTACTCAGAGCGTTAATTCCGTGATTGCATAAGCAATCCGTTAGATACTTACCGTCCAGAGCATGCGAGGTGATTCGCGAACAGCGCCGCAGCATCCGAACAAAGAGATGATCAGGATAATGCCCCCCAGCACCAGAATTCCGATGGCGTACTCATCCGGCATCCCTCCCCAGCTGAGGCCGCCAAAGATAAGTACAAGAATTCCAAGTATCTTGCCGAGTAAACGAGATAAATGCAAAATCATGTTAGTTCTTAATGAAACCAAACCAATTTATCTTCTACCAAGCAGATAAGAATGTCTGTATCTGCATTAAGTTTAATATTCGGGGCGTTACCGCTATATATATTGAACGCTTTTTATAGCCTTCAATTATCATTCATTTTTGGATGATATTTGCAACATCGTAACCCCATAAAGTATATATTCTTGATCATCATCACCAGCCGAGTCAATCTAGCCATGTCCGCTTGTCTGTCTTTCGGTTTCTAATTATAAATTATCGTGTTGAAATTTTTAGCATAGTCTAATTTCTTTGCATGCAGTACGTATATATGTACATATGTATAATATGTCGGAACATTCGAAATCGGACCACTAATTCCAAATAGTTGCCATAGGAACGATCGGGTCAAACATTTTTCGCTATTTTTGAAGATATCTAAATGAAACTTCATGTATGCCTTTTTTATATGATTAAAAAAGGAGATTTAAAATGTTATACAAATCGGACAACTATATCATATAACTGGCATATTTTTAAAGATATTCAAATGAATCTTATGTATGTACGAGTATGTATATAGCTGCTATAGGAACTAAATTCACATATTCTGCAAGAGTATAAAACTCAGTTTTCTTTACTTCTTATTTTTTAAATATGAAATTCTGCTTGTGTTCCAAAACAAACTAAGAATCTGTGACAAAATGTTTTTAAAGTATACATTCTTATTAATCAGCTCCTAATTATTAGAAAGAAATATTCTTTTTAGAACCTGATAAAAATATGATTTAACCCGAAATGAAAATCTGAAGAAAACGAGTCTTTGGTGGCCTTCTGAAGGCCACAGAAAGTTATGATGCCTCCACTCATTTGTTTCATCGCTATTGTCACCGCCACTGACTAATCCGGTTTGCATATTCCGCTCGTATTAGCCTTTAAGCGGGCAGCTTTTATAACGAAAGCTGCCTGCATGACGCATCTTAGCCGCTCTGGCGAAGCTCTCCTCTGGGCTCGCGGAATGCAAAGCCACCACTGACAATAGACGCTGGCTGGCTAACTCACACGAACAGCCGCGAAATGTAGTCAGAGCCAGCACGCACCGGAGATGATATCATCTTCTGGCCAGGTGGACGTGGAGCCTTCGCCATTAGCCGATACGCAGATACATCCCAATACATCCCAACTCTGAACGCGCCATATGCGCCAAATCGAATTTGGTGCTCTACTTACCGCCCATAAGGCATTGAAGAGAAACAGCGTGTACTTTATGGTGCCCGTTGCGCAGCCCATTTTTTCGGTATTCTGTTAGATTTGTCGGCCTCTGGCGGCGAGAATGAATGCAGTCGAATGCAGTCGGAGTGCGGCACGTGCAACAGTTCAGTTTGGCGGCAAGCCTTTCAAAAGTCGAGTGGATATCGGCGGATAACCAGATTCGGTGCAGGAGTGCGCACTGTTGCGGCTACGGTCACAAGCGAACTGAGCGCGCCCCAAAACTCTCTGGCCCGGAATCCGATCCGATCCGAGGCGAGCGGGTCCGAAGCTCCGCCACATTTGCTGTCTAGCGGCGTTTGTTAGAGCAAACAAAAACGCCACACGCACACACATTAGCATGCCGGTACAGTGGAGCTTCCATGCATGCCAGCGTACGAGTTCTGTGAGTTAGAATACAAAATGCAGGGGTGCCACAGAAATTGCTAAAGATTCAAGTTAATTAAATAAAATCCCAAACAAAGTTTGTCCAAAATTATGAAACAAGATTTTACATATTATGTATGTATGGTAATATAATGGTCACTAAATTTGGTACCTCCAAAACTTTATTGCTAGACACCTTTTTAAGGAATTTGATATCCCTAGTTCGGGAAAACCTTGGCATACCTACTTTTTAGCATACGAAACTAAATTAATTTTGTTGATTTCATATTCACGAATATATTAAAAGAGATTTTGTACTAAATGACAATTTTTAAAAAATAACCAGACAGCGGAAAATGATTATTAATTGAGTAAATATCTTTTAATTTACTTTCCACGACCCGTTTTCGATTTCAGTCTGAGATCGAGACAAATTTGACTTGGAGAAGTTCGTCAATTATGGTTTTCATGGTACCCACATACACGGCCAGTGGGCAAACACAAAGAGCAAAGTCAAGAGGCAAAGGCAGCAACATACTCGCGTAAAAAAAAAACAAAACCAGAGACCGAACTCTATTGCCGCGTTGTTGTCATTCGGAAGCCAAACAAACGGAAAGTGGGGGGGCCTGGGAGCATCGAGCTGGTTATGCCCGACAGAACCGAAGTTGTGGGGTAAGCTCCCCGGCAGCAAGCCCTGCGTAGCGCCATTCGCCAGATGTTTAGCTGGGGGGAGTCGCGACCCATCGCTCCCCTTTCCAAGCAATTTACTCGCGATCATTTTTGTACCTATGAGATTGATTCAGCTCGATGGCGTCAGACGATCAAGATCGAATGACGCAACCGTCAGCCGAACGAGAGATTAGCTCAGTCTATAGATTGCCACGGAGAATCGATGCTTAATACCTTAATAGAGACTAGCTTCTATGTATGAAAAGCCCTGTGCTCTGCAGTATTTTATCAATATAACGTGGTAAACTAAAAAAAAATTAAGAAATAAAGTTAAAATTAATTTAAATGAGCGTTTAGTTAACTTGAGGTCTAATCAGCTTATTTAAATATGCCAGAAGTGCAGTAGGTGATTTATACAGTCTGTTTCGATTTCACAACCTTAAGCAATTCCACAGAATTCATGTGTCACGTTTCACAGAATTCAGACTTGGGAATTTCTTGTAGATTCTTCGCAACAAGTTGGGATAACCTGACTCCGATTTTATGTTCCCTTTAATGAGTAGATTATCTGGACTTTTTTAGCTATAATTCCGCATTGGGAATTACCAGTCTCATGTTTTTTTAATGTTATTAAAATTTAAGCTTGAAAAGAATTTTATTTAATATTGACAAGACATTATATTCAGAGAAGAAGTAATCCGAATTTTACATATATATTTGTTACGAAACCAGGAGGCTAAGAAGTCTTTGCTCTGAATGTGGATAATGTAAGGATCGAAAATGCACATCTATTTGCCGTATAATCAACTGTACAATATTAACAAAAGTAAAAATATTTAGTAATGGTAACGAATGCGCTGCTTGCGGAAGCGTCCGACCAAATAGAAGGCGGCGATCACCATCAGGGCCTGAAAGAAAACACTTCAGTTAGAACCCACCGACAATGGGCATTATCATTATGGACTCACGGTTATGCCCACTGCAATCCAGTTGGTGTCGTTGCTGTAATTAAAGAGTACTACAAAGCTCTGAGCGGACTGCTTGACACACCCCTCCAGGAAGTGGGGCTTCTGGGTGTTCCCATCGGGATAGCAGCTGGCAGGAAGCGTGGAGCGTCCGATGGCCACATAGTCGTCGGCACTGTTCCGTCCACAGCACTCGTACTGTGGAATGTAAAGATACAAGATTTGTTAGAGTTTGCTTTAAGTAGAGGCGAGAGCGAATAGGGATTAATTAGGAACTAAAAAGTTTTATAAAGTATAGCATTAAATGATAACTAATCACTGACTTAGAGGATGCAATAAATAAATCCAGGAATCGTGATAACAATTAAGATTTATTTAGGCGCCTTCCTCCGTTGTATTTAGTACCAATCGGAAAGTGTCAAAATAATTAATTGGCTTTCCATCTATCTAAGATTTCGATAATTTGTACTGTCCAATTTCTATAAAAGGCTCACACTTCTTAAAAGCTTTCAGTATCAGTCCAAAAGTTTGCAATGCAATGAGTCCAATTTGCTTTATAGTCTCCGTCCTTTCGTTGGGTCTTATATATTTGACAAAGGCCGAAATTGGCGAAAATGTCGAGTCCCTAACGTGCAAGCAGTATTACTCATCTTGCCAGGAACTGAACCCATCTGAAAGCGGTGTTCAGAAGATCAAAGTGGGCAACGATGTCTTTGAGGTGTATTGCGATGTGACCATCGCCGGAAAGGGTTGGACGGTCATCCAGCGAAGGGTCAGCGACGAAGTGAACTTTTTCCGCAAGTTTTCCTCCTATGAGAACGGTTTCGGCGACCTGAATGGCAGCTTCTGGATCGGACTTGATAAGTTGAACAAGATAACGTCCCTTGAGCCCCAGGAGTTGTATATCCAGCTGGAGGATTTCAGTGGAGAAACAAGATATGCCAGATACAGTCTTTTTAACGTGGGAGACGTCAACAGTAACTATTCGCTAAGCTCGCTGGGCACCTACAGTGGAAACGCCGAGGATTGCATGACCTACCACCTCAACCAGCCTTTCAGCACCTTTGACAGAGATAACGCCGGCAAATGCGCTGGAAAGCGCCAGGGGGCTTGGTGGTACAGGACTTGCCACAGAAGGTGACTTCTTGAAACAGTATATGTACATATATATCAAGATTCTAATCAAGTATTTCCCACAGCAATCTAAATGGTGCTTACCTGGGTGGCTACTACGACGAAACCTATCTATTTGCCTCCGGAATAGTTTGGGAGTATTGGAAGGGCGATTTATATAGTTATAAAACTGTGAACATGATGGTGCGACCGGTATAAGCGGACAAGATTTTGGAGCTCAAGCAGCTTAAAGGCCATTGAAACTATATTATTTTTTTTGTATGCCCGGTAACCATAGGGCACAAGGTACGAAAAGATATAAATAAAGTAGGAAATGCAGAATGCAGAAAATGTCGATATATCGACGCTATATATATAAATCGATACTTTATCGAAATTAACTGGTTTAAGCCATTCTTGAAAAAATTTTAAATACTGATAAAAACAATAAATTTGACAACATTTTGGGATACTTGCTCAATATTATCGATATTCTAAATTCTCGATTTATAAAACTTTAAGATATTTGCGATATGATATTGTAAGCTAAATTTTTGTGGATAAATCAAAATGGATTTTTCCCTGAAATGACCTATTAAGTATATACATATGGATGCATCTTGATCGTGATTAGCCAAAGGAAAAAATGAGATATAGGCAAGTGTAAACCAATGTTGTCTTCCCAAAGTTAGTAATCTTTCTTGTTTTGTTCTTGATATAAGTACTAATAATTAGTAAATTTATATACGCACCACACTCTGGTAGGCGTCCATGGCCCCTGGCTCCACCAGCTCCAGATCCCACTGCTTTTGAACTTCCTCGGCGGCAAACTTCTCGATGTATTCCTCGCTGAACTTGAATCCGAAGATGCCCAGTAGGCTGATCACCAATTGACCCAGCAGTAGGAAGCCGTACTATGTAGAATATCAAGCATTGTTGGTTAATGAACTCCCAGCTGAGGTGCTGCTCCACGCCACTCACCGTCGCCGTCATGCACACGTTCTCCTGGCAGATTCCACAGCAGCCCAGAATGGAGGAGACGAAGATGAAGCCTCCCAAGCAATACAGGAATACGATGTACGCGAGGGGGGCCTTCGACAGTATGATCGTCGCAATGGCTATCATTGTGAGGCCCAAGAGCTGAGGTCGGAGCAGAATAGATTAGGTTTGGGCAGCACAATCGCTGGCAGTGTCAGTGACTCCAAGCGAGTGTTTTTCATATTTGTAATAGGTATTTTTTTATTATTATTTATGTATTATAGTACATAGGCTTGGCTCACACAAGCATAAGGTCGTAAAGAAACCCAAGTTTCTAGTAAATAAATAAGGTGCAAAAATGTATATTATAAAATAAAAAAATAACATCGCGTTTAACTAGACTCCGATGAAATCACATTATATTGCTCTCTTTTATTTAATTCACGAATTCCTCTGCTTATGAATAGCGTTTGGGTTGCTTGCCTCTACAAAATCCTAAGCCAAATCGATGGAATTTACTTAAGGAACGGGCTTGGAACAAGTTTTCGCGAATCAAGACATTTTGTTTAGTCTCTATTGGCATGCTTCTATGGGAAAATGTATAAATGTAAAATGCTTTAGCCTATGCTAAGATCATAAAGTATTTTTCAATTAAACAATGTGAAATAAAAGATATAAATGTTTAGGGGAAAACCATTGAAGTGCGCCAAATGGTTCTCATTTCTGACAAACGAGAAATATCTTTAACGATGGCTGGCAAAACAACTTATCGATTCTATCAAACCTGAATGGAACCCTGCATGTCAAGCCACTGCCAATAAATATGTACTTGAATTCCAGTAATATACGCGATTTGTGTACTTGTGTAGCGAATGCAAAAAATTCGAAAATATATTTTAATACACACCTTTGGTATTAATTATTTGAACTTACATTTAACTGTTTTAGCCTGTGCAAAAACTTACCGCATACAGAGTGTTGAGGGTGTTAAGAAAACACTTAGCGCAACCGGAAGTACAGCCCATTGTTATGCCAAGATTGCTCTGTCCTTATGCTGTGAAATTAAAATTTCCAAAACTGGAAGCTACTGGCAGAACGAAGCAGTCAGATCGGAGTCCAAAATGCGAATGAATTCGGATAATGATCTCACTCTTCGGCTTCCGATCTTCGATCTCTCTGCCCGCCAATGCTGCCAGTTTCTGCACAGAGAGATGAAACTGCGAGGTTCTCGTTTAACATATGGAAAGTATTTATTCTCTAATGGCAAATTAGCTAATTTGGTTAACTGTTGTTAGCAACATTAAGCGGGGATATCCTCGACCATCAGTCGTTGATGGGGGTCTCCTCGTCCTTGATCTTGGTTTTGGCATACTTGCGAGCCTTGCCCAAATAGTAGGCGGTGAACAGGCCCATGAACTGCAATCAGAAGAATTACGGTTGGATGATATTATTAGAAAATTATGGTTGGTCCATGTTATATTTAATTAAATAAGGAAAGGTTTAAACTATGAAAATATACTATAACTAATTAGCTAAAATCAAACAGCTGCTTGCCAGCTGCTAGTTTGGTTATTTGTATGATTCCTATATTAAATTTTTATGTTATCACAATTTGTATTCCAATGGAGGAATCTCTACTGTGTAGGCAGGGACTCAGAAAAAAAGAAGAGAAAAAATCCAACACATTTTTCATGAAACATGAATTAGGAAGTGAGACTTGAGAGTGCACTTTTTGCGCAGTAGTGTTGGGATGCTCATGTGTTAGTGAACAACAAATAGTTGTTCATAAAATTGAGCGAATGATCATGTTAGTTCCTAATTATTCTGTTTTGTTCAATAGTTCAATTTAGAGTACTTTCTTCATTTTATTTAGTTGTTCATTTTCAATTATTTAGTTGTTCACTTTCGATCTCTTCCTAATTTTTGTTTAGTTGTTTACTTTTGTTCGCTTGTTTTCTCACTTGCTGATATTGGTTCAGGGTTCAATTTGGCTCTCTTCCTTATTTTTGCTCTTTATTGTTTACTTGTTCCATTTTGCTCAATTTGTGTTCATTTCATCACTATTTTGGTCACTGTGGATGGAACTATTTGTAGAATTTTTGGATAAAAGAAGGCAACTCAGCAATGAGCAGTAAACGTGTAAGCGACGGAGCAATTTCCAGTGAACAAGTAACTGAGTGAACAAGTGAGCTATATGAGAAAGTTGACTCTTTAAAAAATTGAACATAAGATCATTTATACCCAAGTAAGTTCCGAACCTAATTACCAAACAGTATTTTACTGCTCAGCTCAGCTTTAAAAACGAAGAGGTTTTCCGAATTTGGTTTCGCTGCATTCAGGGTTAACTGCCCATCTCTCTTACCTCGAGGGCAATGATTGCCATGCAGCTATAGTAGTTCAGCTCCGCCTGCATCCTCAGGTTTCCGGCCGCCTTAGTGGCGCATCCCTCCTCGTAGATGTGCGCCGGCTTGGAGCAGTCAAAGGCATAGCAGCAGCTGCTGGGCAGGGCGCCCTGCTCCTCCTTCAGATAGTCCTGCGGTCCCTTCAGCCCGCAGCAACCAAAGAGGCTGTGCACAGGCTGCATGAGGTCATCGCTGTGTGTCTTCTGGTCGAACAGGTTGCGCATGCGCTCCTCGAACTGTCTCATCAGCTGCTCCCGCATCGCCGTGAAGGTGAAGAGATAGGAGCCAAGCGCGGCTATCACCAAGCCACTGCAAATCAGATACTAATGCTTCGCTGGTTAGGATACAGGGACATCTTGGCTTTCGGGTGAACTCACGTATATGGAATACTTGTAGGACACCTTTAGGGCCACATACATGCCCAGAAATGCGGCACCGAAGACAGCCACTCCGCAGATGGCGGACGCATAGCTGCCGTAGACAGAAACCGCCGAGCCCCAGGTGACAACTCCGCAGGAAAAAAAGAAGACATTGCACGTCTAAAAGGGAGTTCGAAGAACAAATTAGAAAAATTAGAGCGAGTAGTAATGAAAAAGTACACCGACAAGGCACTACTCATATTACATTATATATGTTTATTTGTTTACTATAAAGATAATTCCATTAAGTTTACTTTGTCTTAAAGTTAAATCAGTGGTGCCAAAAGCAAGTTTCACTGCCCGGCCTCTGCCAGCACACGCAGAGTATGCATAGAATGTAAAAAACGCACCACTATTACATATAAATAGCAATTTTTTTAGTCATAGCTATTTATAATGCAATATTACAAAAATGACACATGTCACTTATCTAGCCACTTCTTTCTAAGTCAATGTAATCTACAATTAAAATACTTAAACCCTAAAATATATCTGAAACAGCATAAAAAATAAGACATATTGGATCAGTAAATAGGAATAACAACAATTCTTTTTAATAGGATTATCTAACAAAACCGTGTTCATGATTAAGTCAACAATAGTAAGAACAGAATACTCGCTCATAAATTGTAAGGTTTGTGTACTAACCTGTCTTATTTGAGTGATGGTTAGAATTACCTCAACCAATAGTCTATTAACTAGTTAATTTATTTTAATGGCAACCTCGTAAACCCATTGGAAAATCGCCAAATCGATTTAGGGATTTTTCAAAGCGGAGGGAATAGTAGAAATTCATCTTTTTTTTAAATAAATATATCATGTCATTTCAAAAAGCCAACAAGTGCACTTGTGTAAATTATTTGAGTAGGCATAGTATGCATAAATATGTATTTTAAAGATTGCATCGATTTGTTTATAGACTTTAGCGGCATTGGGGCAAGAGCAAGTGACTTCCTCTCTTGGGCAAACACAGGCACCTTTGCATAGTATCGATTTTTCTACTCTTTTTCAGCAGCACCGCAGTGTTGTGCAAGCGGTCACATGTACATACGAGTATGTAGGCCAGGCTACGGGATACAGGGAAAAGGTCTGGGTCGCGGCCAAAGTACACTTACCACAATCAAAATGCATGTGGCCAGCAGGCCATACTTCCAGGGCGTTACGGCCAACGACTTCTCCATGTTGCCACGGGGGAACTGGGCAGTGTGAACCGCGACCTACGTACTAGGAAGGAAAGCACGGTAGTTTTCGCACATTAATCCCCTCGGCGTTTATGCTTCCTGTGTACTCACGTCTCTGGCGGCCAATTAGGCGGAATCCCGCTTTTTCGGGGTCTCGATTCGCTCGATTTACTCGATTCGCACTAAGCCTACACCAGAGGGCTGGACATTGTTTACTGGCATTGGGGGCTTGGAGCTCTGAACCCGTCCATCTGAGATTCCGGGCCTGTGTGGATGCCACTAAAGCTGGCCAGCGACTGAGCCAAAAAGCGAGAGGGCCAGGTGCCGCAGCCACTCGCGACATATTCACCACCGCCCGAGGTTTTAGAGAGCCAACCCATCGCACAGTGGGCCTTTTGACCCCAAAATTGCAGAATAATTCTTAATGATAAACGGGAAACAAGCTTGAAACTATCAGCAGCATTGTGAGAATGACGCAGGCGCGATTCAAATCCGAGTACAGGGTGTCTTTCTGTACAAAGGTTTTCGTTAATTATATACTTTTTTGTCTGAGTTAGTTCTGTGTGACTTTTAAACGTATGTAGAATATGTCAATTTAAAATGTAATTCTTTGAAATTGTTTACTAATCATTCTTAAAAATGTTTATCAAAAAATAATACCTCACTCATAAAAATAATTTTCTATATTTAAGAAAAATCGCCCTAAAACTAAGAAAATTTCCATATATTTAAGGCAATGCCATATAAGATTAAGATTTGAGAAAGATTTATTACAAATTTTAGGGATAATGTGTCTTATTTGTAGGAATCGGGCGAAAAGCTGGGTTTTCCGGCGATTTTAGGTAAAAATTTCTAAGAGTGCACTTGAGATATTTAAATGTACAAATATAGTAGCTTACTTGAATTAAGAATAATAGAGTATATCTTTAACAAGTATAATATAGTGGTATGATTTCAGCAGTTTCGACATATGCTTGCAAAAGAATTAAGCTAACGTAGAAACCGAAAGACAGACAGACGGGCATGGCTAGATCGACTCGTCTGATGATGCTGATCAAGAATACATACAATACTTTATGGGGTCCTTCACTGCATTGCACATATCAGAACTTAATTATAATATGTTCTGCGCAAGCGTATACAAAGTGTAACTCAATAAAACACTAGAAAGGGAGCTGATGTTTTAAAAAGCGTCCAATCGGTAATGACATATGCAGATAGCTCAAAAAATTACAAAGCATTACGCATATTATTATCCTATTTATATTCAATAAAAAATTTTTAAATTTATATAAATTACTAGGTAACCCGGCAAACGTTGTTTTGCCATTTTTTTTTGTTTTCTAGCAAACATTTTTTTAGTTCAATAAAGTTCCCCCTCTCCCCCTCTCCCTCTCCCACTAGCTTAGCGGAGCCCCCTTAATATTTAGGGGGATACAAAATAAATCTTGTCCGATTCTCATAGATACCGGATAAGCACGAAAAATTTCATCAAAATCGGTCAAGCCGTTTCGGAGGAGTATGGCAACGAAAACTGTGACACGAGATTATTAGATTTAGATTAAATTTCCCATAGCAACCGCATTTTTGGGGCATTCAATTAAGTTGAAATGTTAATTTTGTGAATTGAATCAGATTGTTATGCTTACTCTATAATATACAACATTTAAGCATGTTAGATATCGCAACACATTGCTCATTCATGCGTTCACTTGAGAACATTTAAATTTGTAATTGGTCAACAATTTGGACAGAGCTCTGCTTAAATAAGCTCGACACCTGATCAATATGGTAGCAGTAGCAATCAGATGGCTAACATGGGAGGAAAACTGTTGGGAATATTACTGTGCCTTCAGTTTGTGATCCAGTTGCATGTAAGTAAGAGTGTAAGGAAAATGTAGATCTCAACTTCAAGATACTGCACTACACAGGGAGTATTCTTGAAGTTTACGAATGTGACATGCGAGGTAACGGACATCACAATTGGAAGTGTCGACTACTGTGAAGTGAAGACTGTGAGCCCGACCAAAAACAGCATAAGAATGCGGTACAGTTTCCCCAAGCCAATGATGAATAATATTTTGGTAAAGTATTCATATTATCTTTACAAATTAAATTAGCATGTTCTAATTAAGGATGTAAAACGAAATTAAACTGTCCTAAATTGCGAATGGAAAGTTCAGGCGGGCAACGACAGCATTCTATAATCATCAATATATCAATTACATTTTTGTATTATTTTGTTCTTCCTATTTATTTGTTGTTTTTGTGTTTTTTTTTTCATTTAGGATAGTGTATCTCAATTTTTATGTCAGTCTAGTTTAGGCAGGAAAGATTGATATATTGAAACTGTATCGATTTTTGACGCGAACCGCGATATATAAATCGATATTTTTTTCACTTTGCGATATTTGTGAGATAAATCGACCATCTGATCGATATGTCGAACTTTTGCATTTTAATATGGCCTTCTAGTTTCGGATACAGGTGATGACCAAAAGCAGCGAAAACAGCAACGGAGTGTCGAACTGGCAACCCTTTCTATATCCCACGAACATTGACCTGTGTCGGGTTTTGAAGAGCCGATACAACTACGTGGCCAAAATGGCTTTTGAATTCATAGAAGGACACTCGAATCTCAACCATAGTTGTCCGTATTTGGTTAGTTTAAAGTAGCTAAAGTCTTAATCGGTTTCTCACAACTCTCTGCCTTCAAAGGAGAAATACATTGCTATCGATGACATCACCGACACAGACGTTTCCGTCAAGGTGCGTGGCATCCCACTGACCAAGGGATCCTACTTCCTGTACTCTAAGTGGATCAAAGAAAATAAAACTCAAATTCAAACAAACTTCTACTTTGAGGTTTTGAGTAATTAACAAGGGATATAATCATAAATTTTCTTTGCGTTACCTGGTTTACTTTTTCGATTTACATAGAATATTTTAAACAACTTTTCAGCGTCATAAAAAATATGTATGTATAAATATGTATATATGTATATGTATTAAAATGTTAATTAGATTCAAATGTTTAAAATTTTAACTGTAATGTCCGTGCTATTTTAGTAGTTTATAAAGTATAAGCTGTAATAAAGGATAACTCAAAGAAAAATATTCATACTGTTTCCCTGAGTAGCTGCCATAGAAACCATCCGAAAACAAACCATATGAAAATTAGGGGAAATAATAGAAAAATTGTTGTTTAACCTTCATCCTAACCTTTTATAGTTTGAGATATTTTTATTTTTAACAGTTTCATATAATTTATCATCATTGGAACTTCCACTGTATGGCAAAGGAATAACGACTTTTGGACCAAATTCTAAAATTGACGCATGCAGTCGCATGATCCATTCATGCGTTCACTTGCAAACGTTTAAATTTATAATTATTCAAAAATTGGGATCAAGCTCTGCATGAATAAGTTTAACACCTGGCCAATAGCAATTTCGGCTCAAAATAGTTTACTTGGTAGAGAAAAACCCTTTCTAAATCTAGTTCAACTGTGCTGGTATTTATGGCACATAGGGGTTGGGTTATGAATACGAATATAATCATATCGTTATTTCTTGGATATCACACTGAATTGTAATTAAAAAGAAAACTGTCTGCACTAAAATACTGTGCCTAATTTAATAGTAATTAAAAAATAAACTGTCTGCCCTTAAATACTGTGCTTAATTCCATTTTTACATTACCCAATTTTCTTTGCCTGTTTGGTAATTTGATTACTAATATAATTATTGCGCTGCAATTAACTATAATCTCTTATAAAGATGAGATATTTCCTTAATTAGAAATCGATTATAGTTTTAAGAGTACGTTATAGTATTTTGTTTTACCAAAAATAGTTTAGAATATGTTTGTTAAGTAAAACATTTAGAGTAAAGAAACAGTTTAGAGTTTCTTGATATTTGTGGAAACTCATTTTCATACATTTTTGGTATAAAATCAATTTCATATTAGTCGTGCATTTTCTACTCAATAATTATTATTGTAATTACTCGAAAACTGATATTGATTTCGATTTCATCACTTCAGAAGTGGCAACCAAATGGTTAACTTGGTGGGGAAACTGTTGGGATTATTACTGTGCCTGCAGTGCATGGTACATGTGCATGTAAGTACATATGTGCGTGAGCTATTGGAAATGCCGAACTGAATTTCTAAATAATGCGATAATCAGGGATTATTCATGCGATTTACGGACGTGACGTGCGAGAGCAAGGATCTCAGCATGGGGACTGTGGAGTACTGCGAGGTGAAGTCCCTGGGCAAAAACAAAAACAGCATAAGCTTGCGATACAGCATGCTCCAGCCAGTCTTTAACAATATAGGGGTAATGTGTGGCTTCTAAAGAAATCATTAGGAAGTACATATGTGAATTCTCATATCTTCTTGCAGCTTACCTTGCAGCTTATGACGAGGAGCAGTCAAAGTTCCAACGGAGCTCCAAATTGGCAGCCTTTCCTATACGCCATCAACCTTGACATGTGCCGGTTTTGGAAGAACCGCTATAACTATGTGGCAAAATTGGCATTTGAACTCATAGAGGGGCACTCCAACCTCAACCACAGTTGTCCCTATTCGGTAAGTTTGGCCTTTCTAAATTCCAGCATAATTTAATTAGATTGCATGTTACAGAAGGAAAAATTTATAGCTATCGATGATATCACAAACGTGGAGGTTTCTAGCAAGCTGCATGGCATGCCAATGGCAAAGGGGTTCTATTCTCTGATCACCAAATTGTCCACTCAAAACCAAACTCGTGCGGAAACAAACTTCTACTTTGAGGTTATGAGTGTTTGAACTTAACTTAAATTAAAACTTTAACTACAGTAGTAATGACAGAAAAAAAACGATATATCGATACTGTATTGGTGCATTGGTAAATCGATATTCCTATCGATATGATATGTACGTGCAATAAATCGATATTCTGCTTGATATATACATACATATATAAAAAATGTATTTTCGATAATCTCAATATTATAGCGGTAAATGCGACGATTGTAGAAAATTTTGAAATGTTCTATTTTGGGCTGTCCAAGGGGTGTTTTCTTTTATTTTGTAATAGGAAAATAATAAATAATAATCAAAGTGCACAATATTTTCGATATGATTTTTCCAATCGATATTTATCTCTAATCTAGAATAGTGTTACCATAACAAAAATCGTTTGCTCGGTATTTCGCCCTGCTTAATTAAGTATTTAACCAGATATTTGGGTCCTACTAATAACATCTTGAGAAACTCCCGTTGTTAGACATGTTCAGCATGAACTTCATTGTAAAAATGTTGAAAGTTCCCACCAAGTTTTGAAGCTCTAGTGCCTATACCCACACTCAGAGTACCATAGGCTTAGGAACATTCTAGGATCAATTGATATAATGATTATGCATTTATTATAATTTTAGTCTCAATATTGCTACGCAATGAAGGGCGACCCACATCGGGCCCGATCGGACAAACGCTTTCTTTACAGCTTTGTTTTTGTCTTATAAATTTATAATAATGTCATATATTATATAAAAATCTGTTTTATAAATTTAGCTTTCAAACACAGTACAGGATGTTAATGGCCCATTATTTTGTACTTAAGGTAGATCGCTTTGAATTGAATTCGGAGTATCCTGGTCCCTTTGGTTCCTAATACTGATAGACAGCAGGCAAGCCAAAATTGCTCCAAAACCCTGAAGAGAAGAAATAAACATTAATTAAACATTAAAATTAAAATATGTATGTTGCGATCTAATTAACCTGGCCCACGATAAGCAGCCAGCAAACCATTTTGAGAACATCAAACCAGTTTATCAAGGCTCTCAGGTTGGATATTGCCTCCTCGTCAGGTACGAATATCGGTCTAAGTGATGAGGCCTGGCGTATTTTCTCGTTGAATTCGTCCTCCAGCTGTGAAGCACCATTTATAACGAGCATATGAAGCCGGATCATCAGTACTAGGACACCCATGTACTGGTAAATCGAGAGATATGGAAAGAAATTCAAAAGGTATCAGAATTTCACAATTATATAACATTTATTAAATAATGTTACATTTTTCAGTAGTTATAAACTTACGATCATTAGGCAAACAGGACCCTCGCAGATGGCAGCTAGGAGGCCGAAAATTGTCATAATCAAGATGATAGTCCCCAAGATGACGAACAAGACTCCGCTAAATTTGTCAACCGGAATGGTAGTTCTTACAAAGAAAATTCCATATGCGATCAGTACTAGACCAAGCACCTGCGAAAATCAACATGGACCCGATTTACTGCCAAATACAACATTGTCCAAGCATTGAAGGTTTATCCCTATCAGGAATTCGATCAAGAAACAAGGCACCCTTAAATGCTAGCTTTGAGATAAAGACACAAAATATGTATGCTTTGATTTCAGTCATAAACACACAATTTGTGTGTATATTTGTATATTAATTCCCAAAGCGATCATTCAAGCGATATTATTTTCGGTTGGTTATCTGAAATAGCTCATAAGTCTCTGTTTATTTTGGATACATTTTGAAACTCGACAATCTTTGTTATTTGGTCAAACATTTTATTGCTACATGAATTAGGACAAGAGTTCTCACCGCTAACATCACGCTCAGTGAAATAAAAAAACGCTTCACTAAAATTAAACGCATACTGATTTTCGGAGTGTTTAAATTTTTATATATGTTGTAGCGCTATGTTTTTTTTCAAGATATATTTACACTCTGTTATCGACTGCCGAATGGCTACAGAGTCTGGAACAAACTGACGTTTAAGCTGCGGACACAAATGCTTAAAAAATATGAGTTCGTAGCAAGCAGAGTGTGTCAGTTGGCAATTATTGGATATCGATAGCAGTTGAGAAAATAAAAGGCACCGGGGTCAAAACTATCGAAAATATAATATTATAAAACCCTCCACAATAAGAAAAAAAGAGGTAGCTTAACATAGAGAATTATAAATATATTTAATAAGGGACTGGTGAGAGTAACATTATTTAACGACATAAGTTTTAAGTGCTCTGCAAACTTTTTATAAATTATATTTTTGACCATTTATTTAATAAAAATGTATAAATAAAAACTGAAGGAAGATTCAACTTAGTTATTTATGTTGTGCGGGACTTGTTTTATACATCTTTGAGTGGATGATGGTTTATATTCTTTTTGTTACCACGTTATAACATAAACAAACATATTACAAAGGGTTTTTTATCAAAGAAGTCCGCCATTATCCAAGGTATTCGAATACCGCCTCTCACGCACATATTTTACCCAAAGTGAGTCTGCGCACTGATATTTCAATAAGATTTTACTTAAAAATTGTGCTGGCAGGATTACCAAATTACTCATTAGTAAACAGTTTTGGAAATTGAACGACTGATTATAAAATGTTATAATTTAATACTTATGTTAGCTGACTTAGATAAGGCTTCACATCCAGACGGCATTATTGCGTCGGCTCTGGTTTTTCACGCTGCTGTACAGCATCCAACCGAAGACAGCTCCCACAGCCTGAAAGGAACAAATTATTAAGCCCGATAAATGAAGGCGCGGTTCAACAACCAACCTCCCCGATGACGAGCAGCCAGCAGACTATTTTGAAGACCAGCAACTTGTCGTCTAGATACTCGATGAACTCGCCCTTGCAGCCGGCCTTGTAGACACTGGACTGGTCCACACACTTGTTGTCCAGGCAGCAGCTCGAGGGGATGGCATGGTGGATGATCCAATAGTCCTCGGAACTGTTCACTCCGCAGCAGTGTAGCCAGTTCTCGTAGTAGGCCAGGGCCCCGCTTTCCTGACGCTCCGCCTCCCAGAGGCGTTCGAAGCCTTCGTTGATGCTGCCCGAGATGCCGTCCTTGGTCCCGTGCGAGGCCATGCTGAGGAAGAGCAGCTGGGTCAAGATCAGCAACACGACGGCACCTACGTACTGCACGGAGAGAAATAGGTTGTAAATATATCATATTCGTTTAAAATCATCGACAGCAAAACTGTTTTCACTGCTTCCCCAAATGCAAAAGTCACCAACTCATCTGGAAGTAAAATGGTAAATCATTCATAATCATAAAATTACGCTACACCTCATAAATTAAACATTTTTACGGTGTACAATAGAAATATCAATAAGCAGATAGTTTTTACGTATAATTAATAAGAAATGTTTGAAATAGAATATTATTTCTGGTTGAAAGTAGGAAATGAAGAAATGCAATAATATTATATAAGGTAGGGTTTTCAAGAAAAAATAAACTCTGATAACAAAGTATAGAGAAACCATCTGAAATAATTTGAACGAAACGGTTTATATATCAAGGTTGGAACTTAATTGTCTTTTAACTCTCGTTTATTATCCGCCTATCCGGTTAAACCGGACGGTTACCGGATATAAGAATAGGAACATTATTAACAATTAATGTAACAATTAGAGATGGCAGTATATATCAATATATCGATACTGTATTGATAAATGAGGCAAAGACCGATTTAATATGCGATATATTCATGATTCCGAATTAGCTTAAAGGTTATCAAAAATAAAGTTTAAGCTAACATATTATTGAAAAAAAAACTAATGAATTAACTATATTTTCTATTTTTTAAATTTAAATATATAAAAAGATATTTTCGATATCATATAAATATCTGCATTTTTGTCGACCAATCATACCAGACAGTCCCTATCCTATATATTTAAATCCGTAGGATCAATACATATATTACCAAACCAAAAAAAAATTATGAAATTACATACATAGATAATTAATTTGATAGGCTAAATATTATAAAAGGAAGCTTTCCTGGCATAACGAAGAAAATGCTTGACTAGAGAAAGCCTTAGCTACTTACGATCAGGAGCCGGACAGGTGCCTCATGGATGGCTGCCAGGCAGCCAAAGACCGCTATGATCAGGATGACAACACCCAGACCGATGATGAGGCCGCCGGCGACGTTCTCGCCGATGCTGACGGCATTCTCGGCGGCGGAGATCAAAAAGAAAATTCCGAATCCGATCAGCGCCAGCCCGAGCACCTGTGGAAATCACAGCGTACGACTATGTATCAAGGTGAAAGTACACTCTCCATCTGCCTCCACTCACGGAATATATAAAGTTCAGCAGGAGCAGCAGATGCTTCACTGTGGTGGCGGCCAGGCCCATGTTTACTGTGAATGGAACTGAAGACGACTGGCGATGTCAACAAGGTTGGGCGCAATACAGCAGCGACGTTACGTATATGGCGATGCTCAATAGCAAGTTTTGGATACGCATCCGCCAGATACAAAGCTGAGATACGGCGAGATCTTTCGGCGGCTGACCGCTGGGTTTCAGCGGCGTGAATCAACTGACTGGATGTGGGATACAAACCGAAACAGTGTGTTTTGTTTTGAACAAAGCACATTCTATCTATAAATCGGTGAGTGAAAATCGAGAGCGGAGAATCGCCCACTTTTGGCGGACGAGCTTTTCTTGTTTACCTCCGTCCGAGTTTTCTTGTAAAAGTGTAGTCACTGGCAGCTGGTTTTTATTTTTTATTTTTCTTCTTTATTTTCGTTTCGATGTATTTTTCGGCGTGGGAGCGCCAGTTTACAGTTTTATGAATGAATACTTGGTATTTGTAGCCTAACATAATTATTAATCGTAAATTACAATCACAATTCGCCAGGGCCCGTTGGCTAGGAGACAACTCACAACAAATAACGATAATACAGTTCGCGGATGAAACAATAGCTACTTAATTTAATTATAAAATCGTATGCGGTCGCGATGGTTGCGAATGCTGTCCACCAGGTAGCAGGTGGTCACGGAGCCAGCGAACTGCAAGGTAATTAGCATCAATGATTATTTTGTAGTAGTATTGACGGATAAAAACAATTAACTATGAAAATGTTTGGTTGCGAGAAAAGCATTGACATCAGCGCTGAAGAATGCAAAAAGGCAGTAAAGGTTAAGACGGTGACTCAATGACATATTATTTAGAGAATTATAGAAGAAATCAAATGAATAAAACAAGGATCTAACTCGATGAAAATATATTTTCCAAAGAGCGAAAGAAATAATAAATAATATAAAATAAACAAATAATAATATGAAATAAACACAACAACAAAACAAGTAAACAGAACGTGATATAAACGGAATACTACGCAATATGGCCATTATTTGAGACACCCAAGCTAAATGCCTGTCTGCTATATGTACATATAACATAATATATCGTAATATTACCAAATTTCGTCACCAATTCTATTTTAAGTACAATGAACAGAAACACTAAATACCAAGGTAGGTGACTAACCTCGAATAGTATAAGGAACCAACTCAGGGAGTGAAAGTTTCTGGTTTTCCCGCCGACATACTCCTTGAACTTGGCCTCGCAGCCTGACATGAAGAGATTCAGGAGCTTGCTGCAGTCCCGATCGAGACAGCAGCTCGGCGACGGCTCCTTCTCCAGGTGCAGATAGTCCTCGGCACTGTTGCGACCACAGCAGTGAAGCTAACGATTGGAAGTGGAAGTTGTTAAGGTACTTGGACTTCAGTAAGACCATCCATACTGCTCACCCATTCCTCGTAAGAGTTGAGTGTGCTGTTGCCCACATGCTGTGGATCCCACAGGTCATCGAATCCCTGCTGCAGAGTGTCCGGCAAGGACTCTCGGCTGGCGCCAAAACTAATGCTAAACATTACGAACTGTACGATCAGGAGCAATACCAAAAGTACAGCGTACTGGGAAGTATAAGAAAAATACATATATTCAAAATCATTATATTACTATTGCTAAAGGATCTGTACCTGTATCGATATCTGTATCGATATTTCACATGAAGACCGATATATTAGTCGATATTTTCACGTTCGATTTATGTGCGAAATATCAATATTATTTATATATTCGTATATGTACATTCTCTATTTCCCTATTTTAACTTTAAATTGAATACTTAAAAATTCGATATATCAAAGTGTACGATATGTTTTATTTGATATTAACCGCCACATATCGGTTTATTCTTTTCGATATGCATGACTACTATTGATCTTATTGTTAGTAAGTTAACATATTTTTTGTGAACTTAAAACACTTATCATGATTAGATTTAATTTACTTAGTATCCTACATACTTCTCTGAGTACTCACACAAATTAGCAGGGTCCTGGAATCCTTGGCCACAGCCACAGCGCCAAAGATGCTGGCCACTGTGACGACGGTGCCCAACAGGATGCAGAGAGCGGCGGCCAGGTCCTCGCCATGGTCCATTCCCAGGACCCTCTGCTGGGCGGAGAGGCTGTCCAGCAGCCAGACGCCGTACCAGATGAGCAGGCAGCCACCTAGCTAAACAACGCCACAAACAACTCACAACAAATAATCCATAATCCTTTTCAATGTCAGCCGATTGGCTATTTTCGGGCACTTACAGCACAGATGCCGCTGATGACACACAGAACGTATTTGAGCAGGCGGGTGGTGCAGTACATGACGACGACCAGACCGAGAATTCGATTTATGAAAGCCCAATTTTCACGACTGACGCTGAGTTTTCCGCTGGCGCGAGCACACCTTGAGCACTGCCATCAAACCATCGACTAAAGTCGCATAATCTTCGTTTGTTTGTTTGGGCGACGCTCTGCGCGCGCGTCGTTGGGCAACGATTAACCCAGAGATTCGTCGGATGCCTTGTCGGATTCTGTCGCCATCCGGTCCGGTCTCGTCCGATCCGCTGGCCAGATGCAATAGACGCTCGGGGGAAATCAAAAGAAAATATAGAATACAAATGAAAATTAGCGGGAGACGCCCGCCCACGCGCCCCACAAACTAACTCATCGAGGCAGCATGTGTCCACCCTCACCTTCCGACCGGCACTCCCCGCCTTTATTTCGGAATTATCATCGGAATGATGTCAACAGATCTTCATCTTTGGGTGCCCGCAATTCCGACAAACACACACAGAACACAGAACGCACAGGGTCTACGGACAATTCTTTATTTTGGCTTGGCTTTCGAAATGCTGTCACAAAAATGGTGGCTTAAGTCGAGCTTAGTGTAGATTAAATTACATGTAAATGGTTACATTCCGTGTTCGCTTGAATGTTACAGTTAGCCGGGTCAGGAACCGACAACAGGCATTGAATTCTACAAAAACAATAAAAAAGTTTAGATTCGGAGCAGTTTTTAAACGTTGAACAAAGTAAATTACAATTTTAGGGGACCTTCTTTTTAATAATATAAAGATAATTCGATGGAATCTATTGTGTTATGAAAACAATAATAAGCCGACCTTGAGTATACATACCTATTAAAATGAAAGAACTAAAACTTATTTTCTTATTAATAAGTAAAAAAAACGCAAGTTAACAATGTTCTCCGCACTTACAAAATAATAATAAAATCATGTAATGTATGGCTGCTATAATGCTTCGTGAGTTAAGACTGTTGGGATTCCCGATCCGAACTAACAAGTTGAATACAAACAACGCGCACTGCCCTCGGTTTACCTCGCTAAAGTAAATTGGTTTTGGAATCTCTATTGAGTCTGCGATTTATGCATTTGTATGGAGAGTTCTTTGGCCTTAAGTATGCGCATCTTGGAGTTGGATTCTTGAAATGCAATCTTTTCCAAAAACTGTACACTGTAAACTGTGCGTCCTACTTCTGGTAGTACTTGGAGCGTCGCCAGCGATTCACAATGCTGTTGGCCAGGACATAGGCCAGCAAGGCGCAGATTATCTGAAAGATACAAATTTAATAATAATAATTCCAAGAGATATGTTTAGTTTCCACGAACCTCCACGCCGACCAGCACCAAGGAGACGATGTTGAAGGCCGTCCAGCGATCGGCGATGAAGTCCAGAAACTTTTGCCGACAGCCCTCGACATTGAGTTTATCGGACTCGCTGTTGTAGCAACTGTTGGGGGGCAATATATAGTCCTGGTGTCCCACATTGCCGCAGCAGTCCAACTAAAAAGATGTCAAGTTTCGTTAAAAAGCCCTGACTGGCACGCCCTCGCACTTACCCAACGCTCAAGACTGGCAATCTGGCTCTGGTTGCCGGGCTTGATGGGCACCGGCTGGTCGTTCCACAGCTGATCGAATGTTTTGTCCACATTTATCAGCAGCGACGTTTGGAATGCCCAGAGGAAGCCCACGACCAGAACTTCCAGCACAATCAGTATTATCAATATGACCACAAACTGATCGAAGAGATAATAATAATTAATACTTAAGGGTGCCCCAAATAGATCCCTGATTACTATCAGTCTTACCGCCTTGGATATGCTGCTGCTCTCGCGGGCCGCCCCCAGAGATCCGAAGAGGGCCGCCAGCACCACGATCACGCCCAGGCCAATGATGACGAAGGCGGCCGTGTTGAAGTGCTCGAACTTGTAGATGATGTGCACCCCAAGGCCAATCACAACTAGGCCGAATAGCTGTCGAATGAGAGAGGTGGGAAGTGGCTGATTGAAAGTCTAAATACATTCTATGTTATGTGGCCCGAAAGGTGATAAAACAGCAGCCACCCGAAGGTTGTGCGTTGAATCAATATGCAAATTGAGTTTGTGGAAATTCTCCAAGCGCTGGACATCTCCATAGAGCATATTCGCAAAGCGACTGTGCCCAACCAAATATACTCGTAATGTACATAGAAAAGCTTATGGCGTTACGCATCTTATTCTTTATATGAATATATAAATTCCTATTCTTCAGATACACCATAGGAAAAGCCTACAAAATACTAAATCGCTTTTTCTCTCTGTATCCATATAATTTGTTTTAAGAAAAGTTGGTCAGAACAACAACTTGGCTTAGATGGTCACTTAATCTAATGCTCAGCTTACGATTCCATAAATAATATAATAACTGACATACATTTTTACATATATATATCTAAAGAGAGATAAAAAATAGAATGGTACTACGCATCTTATTCTTTATATTGTCTGTGCTGCTACTAATGTCAGTGCAGATTACGCATATGCAGAGGTGTGCATAATATGCTCGTATGGCGCTACGCATCTTATTCCTTATACTGGGTTTGCTGCAACTAATGCCGTTACAAGTTACGCATACGGTATATTTAATATATAAAATATAGTAGGACGCTACGCATCTTATGTATATTCTTGATTTTGTCTTTTCTCCAACTAATGCCTTTACAGATTACGTATACGCAGAGGTGTCTGCCGAAATCGCACGCTCCCTAGCTCGCCTCTCACTCGCCGCCTGCATTCATAGCTCGATGCATTTTAAAATAGCCACAATGACTCACCAGATCCGCGAAAGCTACGCGATTTTTCACACACTCCTGCCAAATGTGGACTCTTCGTAATTTGGCACTTGGCAGCTTGCCCACAAAGAGCAAAGAACACAAAGCTGTCCTCCTACCGAATGTAAGTCTCCGAAATGCGTAATAATATCGAATCCACAGTGTGTCGATGTTTGCACACAGCAACCTGTTGCCGCCAGCAATTTGTAAATTATTTTTACAATTGTCGGAGGGGCAAACATGAAAACCAGTCGGCAAATAAGTTGGCTTTGACGTGACTTGTGTTTGTTTGTCACTCGAGCTAGCTGGCTGCGCCCGGCTTCGACAAACCCCACGTTTGGGCCGGCACCAATTCGGCTCGAGGTAATTATGAATGATTTGGCCGATTAATCATTTCAGCCAGGGCTGACTTCGCCTCTAATCCCTGGCCAAAACCGCTTAGGCAGCCCTAAACTGGGCTTAAAAGCGGCGGCGGCTTGGACAAATAGAAAACTCTGGCCGCAGGTTATGCATATTTGATGGGCTTGGGTGCCGAATATGGCAGCGGAAAATAGCATTTACATTAATTGAGTTACAATCGAACGGCGCAATCGACACTGGGCCATCAATTAATGTTTATGAGACAATGGAGATGAGCTCTAATCCAGCACCAGGCACGTAGCACTCAGACATCTGGCATTATGCTGTGGGCATTCAACGCCGTTTAATTGTAATTTATTATGCTGCGGCGCCCAATTTCCGCGCAAGTCCAAATAGGCGCTGACATAACCCTCCAAGGGCCCTAGCAAGAAAATAGAAAACATACATAGACTCTGAGTTCTTGGGAACTTAAAAATCGGGACAAACAAATGGCAGGCAAGCGTGCCAGAATCTGGAATTGTTTAAGACCATCGAGTAATAATTAGACTTGGTAATTGACAGCTGTTACTTGGGTTACTTAATTAGCCCCCTGTCTGGGAGATAGGAGAGTACCTAAAGCGTATTGTCACGAGTACCTATGGCGCTTAGGAAGGCACTTAGGTGCTGTCCCACAAAAAACGCGATAAGGAACCCGATGTAGTTGGCAACAGAGGGCAACAAAACGTTTTATTAATTTGCTCTAATTTAACCGCGCAGACAAACAATTAAACGCAATTATCGCCGGCGTGTGCAAGGTCAGACTAGTAACTACATAGTGGGTCGGGCTAATTTGCATATCTGTCTGATGATAAGGCGGAGTGGGCAGATCAATTGCCAATGTCGGCGCCCCAAATAAATGTCCAAAACAAGTTGCGGCTCTGATTTATGTGGGTATTCCTCGCAGCGGGGTTACTGGGAAGACAAAGCGACAAAGGTTGAGCCCTACCCTAGAGCAGAATAAAGTGATTAGGGCCTGGGCATAATTGAAATCTCTCGGTGCGAAAATCTAGAGTTAACTCGCCTGGAACCAAACGCGGCAAATCGCTCATACGCCGTGTGGTGCCGGCTGGCATTTCCTCAACCTTCGGCCGCATTCCATTTCGAACCGAATGCCAGAAAGATGCCCAAAACGTCTACGAATGACATCAACATACTCGTAAAAGTATATGGAACACGGATACCAAACCAAAATCTCGCTCAACTAAAACCAACTAAAGCAACGACGAAAATCTAATAAAAATTCTACTATATATATTCCCGTTCAGGGTTAAGTGACGGCGGCGTGGGTGACCAAGTTTCGACTTGGCTGCCAGCTAATGTGGGGGAAACACAAGCAAGTAACTAAGAAAACAAACAGAAAATTAAAACAAAAAAAAATAAATTAATATATCACATTGAAAATATATTTTTAGGCAGGGAAAACTTATGCTCCGAGTTCTGCCCGAACTGGATACGTGCTGCCTCCATGAACATGATGAGGCGGCTGTGGCTCGAATTTTTTTATTAGCTGCTCCTAAATTTGCATCAGAATGGAACAACACAACAGCAGCAGCAGAACACTGAAGCCTACGGTAATAATTTAAATGCTGGCCAACTAAACGAATTGAAAAACTATCCGCTGGCACACTACAAATATCTGTGTCTACCCGATGTTTATTTTCTGCGCCATCAAATAAACAATTGGCCACATCAAAGACCGACGATGGATCTCTGAATGAACTTGGGCGAAGATGGAGAATTTGGCCCCTGGGCCCAGGGCTGGCACTTGGCCAACTTCGGGGCAAAGGTGCTGACCATAATTTTCCTGCAATTAGCCTTGGCCAGAGCTTAAGTTTAATTCATGTTTTAGTGGTTTCAGTGGATCTTATCTCAGTCACTTAACTCTGCTGACATCAGATTCTTACTTATTTGCCTAATCTCTTGAGATCCCCATACTCACGGCATAGATAATATCGCTGAAGAGTGCGAACACCTTCAGCACGTTCGTGGAGCAGGCCATTATCACCGATCCTTGTGATAGATGTTTTGCGAATCAGGACTCGAATTATTTATAGAGAGACTGCTGTTTCCGTGCACTTGGCAACGCGCGGCTTGTTGTTGACAATTCGAAAATATTTATAGTTGTTCTAGCGGTCGCTCGGGGTTACCAACAAAGCCCAGTTCATGTTCACCGCTCGACTGTTAACTGAAAACTGTTCGCCGTCCCGACCGTTCCACACTATGGCGATGGCGCGAAAAGCGAAATACGAAAAGCGAAATACGAAAAGCGAAATACGAAAGCTTTGGCACGAAGTGGAATCGAAATGCTTGGCCGCAAAAACGCGCAATGTTTTTCTCGTTCAACTAAATATTTACGTATGTATATAAGCACGACGGTATGTGCATATAAACAGAAATAGACGATGAACTATTTGAATAAAATAAAAGAGAGGCGCTGGCCTATGCTATTTTAATATTATTTCACACAATTTTAAAGGGTTTAAAATGCAGTTTTTATTCTCTGTTAAAAAAAAAAATAAACAAAAATTATCCGTTAACGTACTTATTTTTAAAAACTATAGATCAAACACAGCTATGATTCAGCCTTACCACCCACTTTAACTCAAAATTATTCAACAGAAGGCCATTGAAGAATATAAGTGGATTGATATAATAAATTGCTGATATTCTTCAGTTTTGCGTATATAGGAAAGTCTCGGTCATCGGGAGAGATATATTTACATATATGGGAGCATCCCAATTCTAAGAAAATATCAACAAAAAAAAGGTATATAGCATACCTTTTTTGAATTGATTTTTTTGGGGAATATTCCAAGGTGCTCCAGAAATCAAAAGGGGTCTTATAACGCTTAAAAAGATTGCATAATTTTGGACAGCTCTTAAATAGTTTTAAGAACCCCCTCCCCAATTTAGTACAAAAAAGTCACTAGTGTTGTGAAATCCAACAAAAAAAAAGGGTGTCTTAAAGTATGCAATGAAATGTTTGAGTCACGAAATCAGGGGAATTAGTTTGGATATTTTCGATGCAATATTTTCATTTTTCTTGGTTGAAAGATGCACTACGGAAAGAAGCACGTGCTTTTTAGGGTTAGGTGTTAGTAGGAGCGATAGGAGAAAGTATAAGTAAATAATCTTGTACATTGACACACTACGGTCAGTACATTCAAGTGACCCTTGCAGCACAAAGCACGTGCTTGTTATGGCTAGGGTTAAGTTAGATTAAAGTAGCGTTCTTTCAGACACCTCTTTCAGGGACTTCAACACCCTAGTGAACACCTTACTATAGATAAAGTTCACAGTTGTTTTGCTCTATACATTTATTTAGAAATACTTTTAATAAATAATATTAAATCTAGTGTACAGTTCCTACGCTAGCCTTTGTGAGTTATTTTCAATGTTCCCATTGAAATTCATGTGAGTTAGATTAACCCTTATTATAGTACTGGGTTCGTAGAGTTCTGAGTTTCAATTTCAAAAATTTAACAATTACTTTCCGCATTTCCAAACCAATAAACTAGTGGTGTAATATTTTGTTGATAAAAATCCTTGTGTTCATCTTCCGTCTCCTCTAGAAGTAAGATCGTCGAGCATCGTTGCGTATGCTGTTGCACAGGCGGCAAGAGGCAACGCTGAGAAGGAGCTGGAAATAAAAGCAATTAAGATAAGGGGTTCGCTTTTTAAAGTGACGTGGACCCACCTCGAGACCGACCAGCACAAAGCCAAGAATGCTGAAAATTTTGTTCAAGTGCAGCCAGTAGTTCTCGAACTCCACTCGACAGCCGGTATGGATCAGATTCTCGGGCTTGCTCTTGTCATGGTCGCGGAAACAGGTCACCGGCGGCAGGCGTTCGTTGACAATATAGTCCTGTGGACTGCCTCGACCGCAGCACTGGAACTGTAAGGAACGGAAGAACGCGGTTGGGAAGGACTTTACACCAATAATTGTTCAGCAAGCTTACCCAGTTCTCGTAGATGGACATAGCGCCGGGACTGTTGAGCTCCTCCTCCCAGGTCTGGTCCAGAGCGTTCGCCAGGTTGCCGGCCACCTCCTTACCCTGGGTGAACAGCAAGTAGACAACGACGAACTGGGCAATGATGGCAATGCATAGGAACACCGTGAACTGCAAGGGGGAACGCATTGTCACAACAATGGCAAATATGTAATTAATATAGGGGTAGGTCGGCGGCTTACCGTGACAGTGCAGCAGACATTCTCGCGCCAGGCGGAAAGGTATCCCCAGAACACCAACACCAGGGCAGCAGCTCCAAGACCCACGTATGCGTAGGCCGCAAGACTGCCAATTGCGTTCACCTTGTAGGACACAAGGACATAAATACCGAAGGATATCAGCACCAAGGCAAGCAACTGTAAGAATAGGGGAAGGTATAAATGCTATTAATACATTAAACTATGCATTTTATAATGAATATTTATTGTACATTTATGGGGTGTGTTTCATAACATTGAATTATTTAAAATGTAGAAGCTGCATGATATAAAGATTGTAGCACATTTTTAGATTTCGAAGAAATACCACTTGTTTAGATTAAATTAAACCAAAAAAAGGAAACTAACTTCGTAAAGCCGAAGTCTGTACACGTACCATTAATAATGGTATGACGAAGTTTTAGAGATTTTCAGTTTTTTTCCAAATAATTCTTTGAGTGTTCCTATGCCATCTAAATTATATATGTACATACATATGTACATGCAGAGTCATCGGTTTTTTTCTATAAAATTAAATCTGTTATTCGGGAGTCGTAAAAAATGATATGACTCAGAGTAGATGATTATAACAAACAAATTATACCTTTTTTCTACTTATTTTCCATCTTTTCTATGACAGCTATAAGATATATTGGTATAATCCCGCCCATTCCACCCTAACTGGGATGATACAAAAAACTAGTTGGAAAATTCCATCCAGATTGCTCCAAGAGAGCAAGCAGAGACTAGTCTGCATTGAAACGGTAAAACGGACAAAAAGGAGATGCGGACATGGCTAAATCAACTCGGCTGTTGATGCTGATTAACCTTATGGGTTCAGGTTTGTCTCGTGCGCTACGTTGCACACTTCGACTAGATAATAAATTCCAAGAACAACTATTATCTCATTTATTTTCTGGCAATATTATCAATATATGATGTGTTCCCTTCCGGCTCAATATTTCCTTGGAATTTGCAACAATAAAAACAAAAACAAATCTTATGAGCAATCTTTAAGTTAAGAGCTGGGTAAACATCGTTGAGTCATTGTACCCAGAGCATCGTATGCCGAAGAGCCCACCCTCTGTAAATTAATCAGAGTGTCAAGACTATATTATATGTATGTATGTACATTTGACCTAGAGTTCCAATTTCACAGTTTTCGCGAGGTCGGGAACAACAACAGGCCATTAAAGAGCGTCCCTAATCGAGGGGCGTCCCTCGGACTAGCCTGGCTGGCGTCTGCCAGAGATAGACGCCTCGGAAATTGGCGGGATTGAACAGGGAATGGGTAGTGGGGGAGTGGGGGAGTGGAGGACACCGGAAGGTCGCCCATGCGGGATTATGCACACACAGACAAGGCCCCTTGATTAATATTCATATCTGATATCGCTTTAGTTTGGCAACAATCAGAGGATTGCTTGAGTCTGCTTGAATTATTCAAATTCAGTCTCGTTTATCGAAAGCTTCCAATAAAAAAAGTGACGCAATGTGTTCATCCAGCGATGATGTACTCTATACTCGTATGTATATGCATAAGCATACATGACTAAACCAACACGATGAATCAGTTTTGATAATGGACTCCAAACTGGCAACTCCTGGCGGGAACTCGGACACATTGTGCCGCCCCACATATCGATCGATGGGCAAAATGCTAAATTGATGAGCCGCTAGCCGCCGGACACGCTGATCGGGTTATCATGTACAGCGACCTCCGCGGACATCTGTTCCTTCTCATTGCGGCCGGCAATTAAAGTTGTATAAATAAAAAATAAAATGTTCGTAATGGAGGAAACCGGCAACAACAGAGCACAAGTGTCCGCGGTTCCCAAGACGAAAATGTCTGCATGTGTACATCCGTACATACGTACTTACTCATGTCTCTCTGAACAATTTGATAAGACGAATTCCAGCAAATTCACGGGGTTATTGCTATTATCATTATACGTAATATGCTAATCTGGAGCGCCTCAATTGTCGCTGTGTTGAGGCTACTTACCGTGCAAAGTATGTCCAGGGCATAGACCAGCAGCTTCGAAGTCGACGTGGACGCCATAGCGGAGTGTAGTCCTTGTATTCCGACTTAAGATCCTACTTAGTCCGGTCTCCAAAAGTTGCCTTCAATTCCTGGATAGAACTGCGGAAGAGTGAAATTCGACTTTAGCACTTGTTGGTTCTCTTTGCGAGTCTCTCCGCGCCCAATGAGATCACTGCACAAGCTCGGCGGGCTGCGGTGCGGTAGCTCGAAGCTATCGGAAAGATCGGCACTCCACGATCGATTTACTTTCAGTCAGCAATCTGTGACGTCGACCCCAATGCCGGGGACGGCGGGCCGGGGCCAAGAGCCCCGATATAAACACTTTCCCACATCGAGAATGACTCATGAAGAACTTTCTACCTGCTTGGCACCAACTGTTGTTTTTCTCCGTCGTCTGGAAACTGACTGAGCAGGCTTCGCGAGTACTGGTTCGGCCTGCCAGCGGGCTAGCTTTTCGCTCTCGAAAGCTCTTTGAAAGTTAGAGGCAGCGTTGCCAGACCGCCAGCGGAGAAGCTTCCATTTCGCCCGCACTGCTATTAGTTCCAAAAACCTTTCAATTTTACCGAATCTGTTTTACTATATACGATCTATATACGTATCTATGTGGCTATGATAATTACGAAACTAGGTTCAATGAAAAAAGAAGATCCTTAAATATAACTAACATTTTTACATAACTTTGAACATTAAAACAATTTGAAATACTTTATGTATTGAGCGAATTTACATGTTAATACTAATGACTGTTTCCCCGATATTTAAATGTTAAATAAATGCACATCAATAAGTGTGGATATATTAGGACTTAATATACATTAATTTTTGTTAACTAAAATTGTCCATTGTTTTTTAGAGGCGATTTTTTCTATAAATATTTTACTTTATACACTCTCAACACTGTTGTTTAGTTTTTTGCTTGCCCTTAAAATTGTATTAAACATATTTAAGTGTACTTTTATTTGTTGTTGTACTCTTTTAAATGTTATTGCCTTAATGTAATAAAATTTTATATAACTCTAGAATATCAATAAAACACACCAAATATATAAAAAAAAATTAATTTAATGAAATTGTACATAACTCTAGAATATCAATAAAACACACAAAATCTATAAAACCACCATTACTTAAAATTAGACGTTACCGTCAAAAATGTGTATTTATTGTTTTCTTAAGAAAAAAAAAGTGTTATGCTAGTGTTTAGAAAATATATATAATATATGATATAATTTGCCTTTTAGAATTATTAACAGTTCTTCTGAAAAATGAGTCCTTAAGAGTATTAAACTTTTTTAAAAACAGGACAAATGCAATATGTTTTCGTTTGTCCCAATAATAATAATCGTAAGGTGTTATGCCAAAGATGTTATTCAAAAGTTATTACTGGTTATTACAAGCTTAGATTTACGATTGTGTAAGCTAATTACTTCTTTTAAATACCACTCTGGAACCATTTGTGAAATTAAGGACAAAACAAAACCAAAACAGTACATTTACTTATATCTAAATTGTATTATTGTATTGTATATTATTATAAACACAAATTCCATTTATTGCTCTTCCTGCCCTTCTTGGCTCGTCATATCTTTCATTGAGCAATATTTCAAGTCTTTGCATTTTCCGTAAACCAAAACCAGGGCATAAATGGCAAAACCTTAAATTTAAAAACCATTAGAAAAAACACAATTATCATTTATGTATGTACATATGTATATATGTAAGCCTACCCGTGTGAAAAAGGTGTATAAGAATCCGGACATCCCATTTCTCGGATGCATCCAAGACAATTAAGACAAATATTCCGATCTCCGCTATAACGAACAATATCATCCAGAAGCAAAGGAGCACTTTTACCTGCAGATAACAGTGTCAGTAAAAGGATCGTTTGCATTTCATATTTTACCAACTTTGAATTGCAGATAGACTAGGAGAATTCCTGTTCCGGCCACGAAAATTGATAAAATTTCTAGCTTGAACAAGGCGTCAGTATTAAAAACATCCTTTTCAAATAAAACCGCATTGAAATAATATGAGTATAAAAAATTAGCTGTAAGATAACATACGGCTTGCAAACAAATATAAAATAAAAACCACGTGACAATCCAGCAAACTGGCTTGCACATATCTTTATGCTTCTCGGAGTAATGTTTCGAATCGCGGATGAAATAACCGACTAACTCAACGATTATATCAGTCCATATTCCAACTTCCGCTTATATCCTTCATATACGGGTTCATTTTTATTAAGTACCATAATTAACATAATTATATATCAATTATGATTCGAGTTAAAGGAGGTATTAGAGTGCACTCAGAAAACATTTTAAAGACAATTATTTGCTCGAACATATTTTCTGGCTAATCGAAGCACTACTTAGTTAAATGATGTGGGTCTAATATGATCTAATATTTTTAAAACTTGTCCTCAATTTTAATATATAACGTTTTATTTTATCAACTTTAACAGTATTTAGTGAAACCTCTTACTACATTTTTAGTTCATAACTTTGTAACTCTTCTTATTTTTTATGTTTTTCATTTTACTCCATGTATTAAATGTTAAACCTTCCCAGCCGGGACAGTAATTGCCTTCAAAATGTGTTTGACCCACCGATTTTCAATAACTTTCTTGCTTTCTAATAAATATAATAAAACCAATGCAAAACCACTGAGCAGAATACCTGAGGAAAAAATAATTTAATACAATAGCTCGCTATTTTCTATGTTTTTACATACCACAGAATATGAGATGCCATTGCCATATATGAATGCCAGCTAAAATATTGGCGTACATTATATAAGTACACATTAGCACAATTAGCTGGGCAGTGACAATTAACCAATTGTAGAAAATATGGTATTCCTAATAAAAGATAACTTTAACATGCCTATAACTTCTTCAAAAAGAATCATTTTAGAAACTTACCCTGTAATTTCCAGATACCCACAAAAAACCGCTGAGTCCGTAAATGCCTGTTATCATCAACGTTTCAAACATCGAATTATTCTCACTTTCCTTCCAAGAATCTTTGTAAAATGTAACGCATTAGTTTACTGTTTTCTTTGAGTTTGAATCGAAATCGAATTTTTTGTATACACATTATTTGTAATATGTTTATTGACTAGCACCGGAACTTACAAAACTTTATGCAATGCGCCAAGCTAGACAAATACGTCCAAAATAAAAGCCATGAGAATAGCAAATAATTGAATAGGGCCAGCCAGTTGAAGATGCTCGGGATCATAATGGAACCTCATGTGAAAACCATCTAAACGTTGTCGTCAAAAAGTTCGTGGTATGTAATACAATTGGGGAGGTTTATATTCACAATTACCTGTCCTTAGCGTAATTGATAATACCACTTAACCAACATGAAACATTCACCATGGATATAAATTAGGTTTCCTCCCGGCGTCTCAATGTTCTGGTATAGCATGCGACAGTAAATACGCAAATTAACAAAGATACTAAAAAAAACAAAAGTTATTCGTCTCTAACAGTATAATTTGTGCGAAAAAAAATAAGTAAGAAAGCTACAGTCGAGGATTCTCGACTGTCAGGTACCCCGGTACCCAAACAATTGTGAAAGAAATTAAAACGCACATTCACATGTCTAAATGAATTTCCTTGCAAATGTTGGAAAAACTTTAATTAAAAAAGGTGGAAATTAAAATAAATGTTGAAATATAAAGGAACACGCTCACGACATAGCTAATTTTTACGTTTTTTTATGATTTTAATGGGCGGAAATGGGCACTGACTTGATCTGCGTGCAACATACGAGTATGAATGATGTTAATAAATTTCCATAGCTCTAGCTCTTACAGTCTCAAAGATCTTTCACACTATGTTTTTAGCCAATAAATAGCGGAATGGAAAATTTGAAAAAAAAAAAAAAAAAAAATTTATCGCCTTGGCTTACTTTGGACCATATATATTCTTGAGTTATTGGGCTGAAATTTTCAGCATCTTTTTTCTTTTCAAAACAGTATATATGTAACATAAATATGTAAAGCCATAGAAACGATCATAGCGAAATGGCAAATTTCGCTATTTTTTAGATATCTACATAAAACTACACATATGATTTTTTTTTATGATTATAACAGATGATTGAAAATTGTATCCAAATCGGACAACTATATCATATATGTAGATGCCATTGGAACTATCGGACTAAATTCATATTTATATTCTGGAGCGCTATAAAACCCAAAAGAGGTTAGCTTGATTTAGCGACCTATAATGTTATTGAGGGATTTAGCGGAACTCTAGGTCTAGTTCGGTTCAATTTCATTTACTTAAATCGCTAATATTACCACGGCTTGAGACTCGTCTAAGGAGGGCGCGATATAAAGATATAAGGTTCAAACTTTATAGTCCAATAACACGATTGTACTGAATTATTCTGAATACGTACGCACATAAATGCGCATGTATTTACTGTATTAACTTTAACTTGAACTTTAACTGAATGTTAAGAAACTGGCACCTTAACGGATCTGTCAGAAACATACCAAGGCCGAAGTAGTTCATGACTTTCTGTGTGGTGCCAAAGTTTTCTGCTTGAAAGTCATGCAGGATACAATGGAGAAAAAGTCCAGCGAATATATAGAGCGATGTCATCAATTGCCACCATTGAAGATAGCAAACATCCTAGCCGGTGCAGATAGAATATTAGTGATCAGAAAGTGTAAGGGAGTGATCTTTTTTGCAAACCTTTATTCCTATTACGGTCATCAAGACTCCGCACCAGCCGTGAAGGCTCCACAATCGATAGTGTATTTCCATGCTGGCCAGCCGATCGCCTCAACAAGATTTAAAGTAAGCATATCAGATAATAACGTCTTGAGATATCGGTAACACCTGCAATCCCATCCCAAATGTCGCGGAACTGCCATAGTAATAGAATAGTTATAGAAAAATGGAGCACAGCAGAGAAGGCGAAAATGAGGGCTTTGAAAACTTCCTGGATTGCGAAACACATCATAAAGGTTGAAGAGAGCGAACTGAACTTATCTCGTGCATAATGATATGACTAAGTAAAGGTGTCTCCCCTAATAGCTGGATAATGATAATTATCAGCCGTCAAATATATGTAAGTGAAAGCAATATGTCCTAGAGTTCCGCCAAGGTTCCGCCATTATAATTGCAGCCAGTCCATACAAGTCCCTCAGTGAACAAGACCGTGGGCGATTCGGTGGCTGCCATGGCGACTGAGGACATAACAAAAGTGGAACAAGTGCAAAGATTATAGGGTTGAAGTCCAGAACCAGTCCCCACGACAATTACACAAACACCAAGGAAGTGGTATATAAATACATAGTAAATGCTTTATTCATAAATGTAGTATATGCAGCTCAAATTCGCAGCTTATTTGAGGCATTATGCAAAATGTAAATCTGATCGGGAGATTCTACTTTACAAGTATGAATAGAATGAACATGCTACATACATACGGGTGTATATCTTTATTATAAATTTATATTTCGTTTCGTTTGGGCTTTATAACATTTTTTAGATAACCTGGTGGGCTTTCTTTTAAAGCATTATATTATTAACGTTCATTAATTTATTTTTCTGGGCTTTCGGTTTAACAAGTTTAAAGGTTTGTACAACGGCTTTGGAAAGTGCTTGCTAGAGCGTTCGGTAGCTAAAACTCGAATTAACTCAATAATGCTGGGGATGTACAAAATCGTAAGCGTTTCATATCGCCTTAAACTACGCGTTGAACTTCATTCTTCTTGGACGAATAACAAACCAAAACGGTTTCCTTCAAATTGTCAATGTTTACTCTTTGTTAGTGCGGTCAACGACGGTAAAATGTAATGAGAATGTGTGTGTGAATGTGTCCATCTGGGTGTGAGTGTGTCCCTCCCTCTGTGACGTGGTAAATAAGTGCACATTGTCCTTAGTAGGCGTTCCGGCGCTTGTAGTTGCGGACGTTGTTGGCCAGGCAGCAGGCAAAGATGAAGCCGATCAGCTGGAAAAGTATTAATCGTTACGTTAATAAATTGACTCAGTTAATTATTATAATCCGTTGTCCATTCTCACCTCAACTCCAATCAGGCCGATGGCCACGTACTTGGCCTTGTCAGTGCTGACGGACATCGTCTCAACGAACTTGGCGCGGCATCCTTTGTAGATGTTAAGCGGGTTCAGGCAAGTGCCATCGCAGCAGCTTGCGGGAAGGGTTTGTCCGGCCGCAATGTAGTCAGCGGCGGAGTCACAGCCACAGCATTGCAGCTAAGCAATGTAAAGATTTCCGGTTGTACAGATCGGTTTTGATCAAATTTTGGTTTGCGAAGCATCACTTACCGATTTCTGGATGGCATCGAAAACACCTCCACGGCCCTGGTCAGACTCCCAGGCGTTGTCGATGACATTGCCCATGGCCTTATCGAATTTATCCTTGTTGGTAAACAGCAGGACGACCAGTGTCAGCTGCAGGATCAGAAGGATCAGCAGGAACACGGCATAGCTCATGGTCATGCAGACCGATTCGCGAATGGCTCCGCAACAGCCCAGGAACGAGATGAAGACCACAATCGACCCCAAACTGATCAGAACGATCGGCATGAGGGCCTGTGGGGGGAATCCCACCTGTCCATTGACCTCAATCGGTCCGATGCTCTTCAAGATCAGCACTCCATAGACAATGCCCAATATGCCGATGACCTACGGGAAGACAGAGTGTGGAGGAGGTCGTTCAGCTAGATTCTTTATTTTATTAAGTTTCAACTTTTCTTTACTTGCAAATTGTAAGTAATTTTGCTTCCTAAATTACCTATGTAGTATTTATCACCCCAATATCTTGTTTCCGATTATCTAATATAGTGCCGTCCAAAGGCCTGGCCTCTGCCGACACATGCCCAGATTAAAACTTATCTTTGTTTTTAGTCAGAACTAATTTTTATTCTGTGCCTTGGAAATCTGAACTACCAAACGATAGTCGAGCTCTCTCCGCGCGCACAAACTTGAGAGCGAAACAGTAAAAAAATAGAATGCTTGTGAGTTTTGCTAAGACAAGTTTCGGTAACTACCCTAAATATAACATAAGTAAATACGAGTATGTTTGCCATTTTCTCGAGATTAACAAAGCAAGTTCTTAAAATGGCCGCTGAAGTTGCATTTGCAACGGAATAGCTCTAAATATAGTTCAAATTAATCAGCTCGCTCCCATTTAGTTTAATTGAAAGTGGCGGAGTACAAGAGCGCTCGCAATTACCATGCTAAAAAGACTTAATTACTGTTGAGCCCGGGATCTGACCTCAGGGATTCACAGCTATGCCCAGGCACGCCATCAGCGGCAGATGGTTGGTGATAATTAAAGTAAGTGAGCATTACGTAATGCCATCTAGTCAGGCAGCACCGCTAGTTGTGGTCCAAGAGTATCTGCCGGCTTCCGTACTGGGATCTGATTAGATAAGGCAGGTTAAGCTAAGACAGGGAGCAGGGAGCCATCAACCCGTGACATTCGCACATGACAATGCCGTTTGAATCTCGGCGAGGTCTCGCCTCTAGAGTGCAGTGCCATCCGGGGGATTTTATGGCAAGGTTCAGCAGACCAGACAATGCAAATCCACTTTGATCTTCAGTGGCAACGACAGTGGCCTGCCAGACTTGCAGCCACAATTGCCCTCCAGGCCGTTAATTGAATTTGCTTGATTTCATTATGCGCACATGCTTGTGCTGCCTTTCGAGTCTGTAGTGTGCGGGGCTCTGCCTCACAGATTCAGCAGATTTCTCAGATTTAGAGGTCTGAAGAGCCAGAGCGCGAAGAGATCTAAATACTTTCGTGGGCGGAGGCAGCTGGCTTTGATTCCATGTCAAAATTGACCCAAAAATATTTTAAAATCCAAACAAAAGAAAGCAAAGCCCCCGTCGCTGTGCTAATTGTTCCACTTTGTCTACACTAATAAACAGAATGATGCATACGAAAAAAATAAGAGTTTTTGTTTTTGAACCTGTTTGCAGCCGGCAGCTTTTCCTCTTCAACTTTTACTCGTCGTAGCCCCGTTTTCGCTAGCGTTAACGAGGACATTACACAATCCACATAAATATGGCCGAGACAATGCTGTTGTCGGCCACGTTCCGCATTAAACTGTCAACGACAGCTTCAATGACGTCACGCCGAAACGAAATGGATTGCAAATTGTTTTCACAAATGCCAGCAAGTCCTGAACAAGGGTCTGAGATCATAGTCCGAGATGGGCAAAGCAACCCTTGATGTGAACAAAAATAGTTGAGAAGTTAGCTTACTGCCATAAAAAGATAGATATGCGCATAAGCATACTCGTATATATTTATTTACGCTACGGACCACACCCAAAACACAGAATTGCCTTGTTTGTCGTTTAGCTGTATCTTCAAAGCTACAAGTGACACAGATAGCGAGATACAAGATACAAGTCAGCCGGAATAAGGAGTACGGAGCAGAGTTGGGCAGTGTGCAACAGGACGTATGCGTGCCCAGCATGTGTAATTGAGAGACAACAATTAACACTTTAATTGCCGGAGTCATGCCATCAGCGGCATCTGTCAAGCCGTGACTTACAGTGCCAAAAACGAGCTAGGCTTTTCTTAGTTATACTTGAAATATTTACTTGAAAATGAATCCCCGAAACATCGACTTGTGTTCACTAAATATATACATATGTATATACATTTATAAACAATGACACATTGCACTGCAGTTCAATCAATATTGACCGGATACGCTCAAATATTTGCTTCTGAAGTTGTTTGCTCTGTGGCTCACACCACAGGAAATAGCTATCGAATGCAGGTCACTCAATACTCCTTGGCCTTACACTCATGGGCGACACTGCACGCCCTTTGGGTAGCGAAAATAATAGTGATTCAGGTTTGTCATTAACCATGCCAACAAATCCGTGCTTTAGGCACTAACCCCCATTATTCGGACGTGGGGAAAATATAAAAACTTGAAACTATGAAGTACAAATTACCAAACACACAGACAGAACGAACACAACAGCCGGCATCAGTCATTGCCGTGTACACTCAACAAATTAGATCTTCCACAAAAGATATATGTACATATGTACATACAAAAAAAATAAATACAAGCGCGACTTTTAATACGCCAGAGCTAGTGATAGGACTTTCCGTTTGAGTCATAGTCACCAAAATAGCGATTGTCCGCGGAACTGATTAAAGGAATCGAAATAACTTCTCATTTTAGCTGTTTTAAAGCCCTTTGCTTTTCCATATTCTTTTCTGTATGTATATGTACATATTTGGTTGTCTAACTCTCTTTTAACACGCTTTGCCTGCATTGTACGAGCAATAGAGAACGGGAGATATTCTTGTTGCTTTGCCTGCATTGTACAAGCAATAGAGAACGGGAGATATTCTTGTTTTCTGCTTAAGTTTACTTCTGCTTAATCTGGGGAGCGGAACCGAAAGAGGAAATGGATTGAGTTCTGTAATAAAAATAAAACTACTTCTTTTGAAGACTAAGGCCTGATTTATTCTCAGTGTATTCCACTTGTTTTTCCCCCTTTTTTGTTCTCAAATTGCGAAATGCTGTGCTGCCTGCTTTTGTATTGGTTGGTGCTGTTTTTTCGAGCGTTGCGGCTGCTTTTTTTTTTTTGCTTTTGGATGTTTTATTGTATAGGTGTTCGTGGAGCGCTGGAAGGCGGCTTGTTAATTTATTTGGCTTGACTGTCAAGTGTGTTATGTACTCGGGTACACACACACACACACGCGCACAACAAACATATACTCGTGCACGCGTAAATGTGGACTGTGTAAACTACAAAACTCCCCCAGATAGTCAGTCGTTCATTGTTGTTTTTGCTGTATCTCTCTTCTCTAGAGCAACAAGTTTTTGTTTTCGTTTCTTCTGTTGAGCTTTTTCTGGCCATTTACCTGCTTATGTATGTTTGTGCAGGTATGACTGTGTATGCCTACAGCTGCGGCCAAAACAAAAGATTACAAATTCGGGAAATTAACCGAGCAAATCTCGGAAATTGAATATAAATTTATGAGTTGCTTAAGCGCATTCGATTAAAACATAATTACGAAATTAGATTTAAGTTATAGAGCAAAAAATTAAATACTAGAGTAAATATAGAATCATGATTAATCTGAAATTTCACAGATGACACAGAGTCACATGTGTACGCTTTTTTATTTATTGTGTCGCCTCCACTCTGTGAATCACAGTTGTATTCACGAATACTAAGTATTAAACAACTTTAGCTTAACAGTGAAATTATTATTATTTGCCTGACATTCCATTTAAATCAGTTTATGTAGGAATTTCACCGGACAACGCAAAGCGTTCGTGTACAAAAATTGGGTGTCCGTGAGATAATCATTTATTTTATAAAATTAATAACGAAAAAGAGCACTCTATAAAATCTCAAAATCTCAATTAAATGAATATAATGACGCCAGAGAACGCCATTAATCGGGCAACAAAAACCCACACAAACAAAAATTCTTAGCATTAGTACATATATTAGTGTTCATTTAGCAAGGAAACTGGTTTTTAAGTTTATATTTACAATATGTACATGCGGAACGGAAATATATAGACTAGTAGATGTGCTTTGCTTAACCTTTGGGACAATTATACGTTAATAATTAATAATTAGTTTCTAATTCCGAATATATTCATTTAATATTATATATTAAATATAGAAATTGTTGTTTCCTTTCTTGGAAAGCAGCAGAAAAAAGAAAATGCTCATTTCTTTGTGTATAGCGCCACAAGAGTCTAGAAAAACAATTAGAAGCACTTTTGAATACTACTTAAAGGGTAATTCGGTACTCCAAATAATATATAATATACAAATATAGTTATACATATATTATTTGGAAAAAAGTGCTGCTTTGACACTTTTGATTATTGTTATTTGCATTGTGAATTCTTTGGCAGAAAGACAATATTTAGCTGAACCATCAAATCATTCTCCGTATTTGAACAAGTAAACAGGCCTCCAAAAATAAGGGTGAACTCCTCGAAGCAGTGAGAAATTGCTTCGGTGGCGAGAAATCCAGTTGCTAAAGTGGAAGCTGAACGAGCGATGACATCACCGAGATTGGAACACCAGGCCAGCAGGCGGGTTCTCAAGCTTGAGTTATAAGTGGCATTGCTCTGTTCTCAGGGGCGTCTGAACATCGACAGCCTTATCGAGTCGGGTGTCTCACCGTTCAATATGCATATATTGCACATTACCGAATTTATCGTATTGCGTTTCGACAGCGCTTTCGTAACATATTGTAGCGTTTTGGCTTTCACGCAACTCTCTCGAACCGGTTTCGATTTCGATTCGGGTGGCCATAAACCGGGTCTAGTTTGTAAATACTCACCGACACAAGGGTGTTGAATATGAAGAGGATGTATTTGACCAGAGAGGTGCCGCAGTCCATGTTGATTGGTTTTCACTGTAACGGAAAAAGATTGAATGAGTGAATCAATCAATCACACTAAATGCTAGTCAGTTGCACAGTTGCAGACCAAATAGCAATTGTAATTAAGTTGATTTCCGGGAAATATCGCGAGAGATGAAACAGAGAGCGTTATTTTAATTGAGAATGGTGGCGGTAAACATCAGCATCTATTATCGTCCCGTTTGCTGTGCCTTCTTCAGAATGCGTCGCCAAGGCAACAACAAGGGCGGGCGAAGAAAAACAAAGGAATGCTACATTTCCCAAACGTGAACAACAACGCAGCGGAGCCTGAAGTGGATAACAGGAAAAGTTCAGTGCCCTCCGCTGCAGCAGCAGCAGCAGGAGCAGCATTTTTCTTCCGCTGTTCACACTCTTTTCCCCACTTCAGCCGTACTACGCAGTCTTTTGTTTTCAGACCTTCTATCTCTCATTCTCTTTCAACCACTTTTCGGCACTCAGCATCTGCTCATCTCTCGTGTTGTTTTTTATTTGGAAAAACTAGCCGTTGCACAGATACGCACTACGCCTTGCCGGCAGCTCGGCGACTATTCAATCCGAAGAAACTCAAAATTGTCACTCGGCTGGGCACGCATTATTACCTTCGCTTTTAAATTTTCACCAAGTTAAATTCCGACGAATGCGCGTCAGTTCAAGCTTACTGTTACAAATAAAGTGTGGATTTTGCTATCGTCGCTTCGAGGTAGAGCTATCGGAGAAAACTATCGGCTCGACGCAACAATCGGTTCTATCGATAAGAGGAGAGCGCACGAAAAAAAAAACGCAGAGCTTTGAAGCTCAAAATAAGGTAGAGAAATTCGGAAAAAGCTGACATGACAAAGGGTGATAAATTTGATCGAAAGAAACTTTGAATCTTCGGCCAATACTAAAGCCTAGTACTAACAACAATAAAAAAGTTCCTTGAGCGAAAAACTTAAAGAAAAAGAACGATAGGAGCAAGAAGAAAAGCTGTCTGATTTTTCGTTTGGTCTTGTACTAACAAACGAAATTTTTTGAGCTAAAACTTAAAAAGAATTGCTATATCAAACAAATAACCAGCTGTGAATTAGTAGGGTAATTTTGACTTTTTGCCGTCAAATATGTTTTTCTTAAAAACCACTTACGGGGAGGGGGAATTTATATATATTCTTTAATGCATTTGGCCTTTATTAATGTTGCCATTAAGAAAACGTAGCAACATTGTTGACACTTGCAAAAAAAAGTTTCTATCCAAATATGTATCCAATTTTTGATAAATCTGTAAATATTACTACTACTACATTACGCAAGAAATCATTACAATTACAATAAATAGTGCGCGAAGTGAACTATCTGTTTTTTCTTTTGGTTGGGTATAAAAAAGAACAAAATTTGGTGAACGAAAATTGTGAAACGTTGCCAGAAACATTAAGCGAAATCATCCTTAAAACGATCCAATAGAGCTTTGTAGTAGTGGATATTTATGGTCTGGCCCTTTTTGAGGTAATCGATTAATATCACCGTCCTCATCCCAGTATAAAGATTCCATAAGCATAAGAAACCGTTTGCTTTTTTGATTTGCTTTCATCGCTTGCAGTCCACACAGTTGACTGTCGATTGGACTACGCAGTGAATTGATTGTGAATTCAGGAGTTCAACATAGCAGATGCAGTTCTCCTTAGGGATGTGTATCGAGAAGAAAGGACAAAAATATAAAAATAAATATCATATTGAACATATCTTTAAGTTTGATATACCAGCAAATATCATATATGTATAACGGTAAAATAATATCCAATCAATTTTCGAAAATAGTTTTAAATTAACCACAAAAAAAAAGTATTTAGTCAATAAGTACTTTTATTAGGAAAATTATCATCGCACATTTAAAATTATTTTAACTCTCTGCGTACTCTAGCAGCTATTCCGTTATGTGATTCCTGCTTGCTGTCGAAAATTAATCTTAATAGTAAATTAATTAATGCTTCGTATTTGATGCTTAGTAGTTCTGGCGCCTCTGAGAGTTGCGCGTCTGATTGGCCAGACAACAGGCGAAAATAAAGGCCACAAGCTAAAAAAAAGAGGAAAGTCTCCAGTTAGGACAATGTTGAGTTTTTTATCACAGCTAACGTACCTCAACGACAGTAACACCCAAGCCGGCGTACTTAATGATATTTACGTTGGTGTTCCAGAACGAATCAACGGCATCCAGGCAACTGGGTCGGGTCAGCACTTGCGTGATTCCGCAGGAGCCACTGGTGGGGGAGTCGCAGCAGGAGGCGGGATACGTCACGCCGTAATCAGCGAAGCCATGCAGGCCGCAGCACTTAAACTGTAATCGCAAGATATTTCATTAAATAAATTATTCAAAAGTATTCACAAAATGATCGAAATTGCATGCACTCATATTTAGTAAATAAATTGTACTCTCAACAGACAAACAAAAGCTGATCTCCGAAGTCACTTTGAGCCAGTCAACATGAATATTAGTCAGGTAATTACTATGTGATGTAAAAATAAATAATAAATATATATATATATATACATTTTAATTGAATAAGTAAAAGCAAGCTAGAATAAAAATATTTATCTGAACGAGAATGAATAACAGAGTGCTGGTTAGTATCGAATTGTGCTGCAAAGCGCAAGCACACAAATGTCTTCTCATTTTCTTTAACCGCAATTTTGTCGAACAGAAAAAGACTTGCAAGGAACCTAATGATAAAACCAAAAATATCCTAATAGGAACTTTATCTGCCCATGAAATTTAACATTGAGTCAAAAAGTCTACGTTAAATAGAGCCACTTATTTTTGTTCGACCAATCTCCTAAACTTAACAATTTAATTAATTCCATACTTAAATGAGGTAACAAAAACAAGTAAGGTAATTAATGTAAATTTTTAAACTGTATTAAAAGTACTTACGGATCGCTGTAGAGTGTCCAAGAGAAGGGAGTCCGTTTTGCGCTGATCCCAAATGGTTTGGACAATCTTCTCCAGGGACGTCTGAATCTGCACATGATCGATCCACACATATATGATCAGGGCCAGCTGACTGATGAGCAACACCAGCATCACAACCGAGTACTGATAATGGGGGAAATATAAATAAAATTGATTCCAGCGACCAACGAGATCTTTCAACGCACCGTGGTGAGACAGCAGGCGTTCTCGCGAATAGCTCCGCAGCAGCCCATGAAGGCAACCAAGAAGATGAGGCATCCCAGGACCAAGATGATGATGGCCACGCTGTTGGCCGTGAAGGTTTCGTCGAACTTGGTATAGTCCTTGATGGACGACACCATAATCGATCCGAATGTGATGAGCAAAATGCCGCATATCTGTAATGGGAAACCACGAATATTTTTCACTTAGTCAGAGGCTTTTAGGCTTTGATAACAGTCATCGCGAAGGTGATTCAAGTTAAATTGAAGTCGAATTAAATAACAACCGTCTCCGCCCACGATAAGTACGCTCATACTGAACTAAGAAAATAAAGACGAATAAAATAGGACGAAATAAAAACGAATAAGACGAATAAAAAGACGAAGGTGCGCTGCGTTGTGCTTTAAATTAAAGGTTCTAATAGCAAGAACAAAAATAGAAAATAGAATACAATTAAGTTTGAATTTGAATTAACGGTTCTCACGGTTCGAGACTCGACTACCATCTGAGGTGAGTGTGAGCGAGATAGATACAAAGTTGTATCTTCACGATTTGTGATGCTGATTAAGAACGAAAAACTAAAAAAAGCAAATAGTAAATAACTATTTCACATTTAAGTTTACGCTCTTAAATCATTTCAATGGATATTTAATTATGGGCTTGACAGTGATACTTTTTGTAAATTCATCGATATATGAATAACACACATACAAAATGAACTATAACTAAATAAATTATGTAATTTTATCGATTAAAGTCTTAGATAAAGTTATACAACCTATGAATAATATTATTTGGGATGTTTTCAAATATATCATTACAAAAATGCCTTTTTATTTCCCCATCTGTTATTGTGATGTCTCTGGGACTATCTACGATCGTATTACTCATGCTGTTATCATCTATGAGTACACTGCGTTTTCCGACAACTGTTTCAGCTCATTAGCCGTAATTACGTTCGGCGTTGGCATGCGATGATTTATTTAAAGAACTCAACGTTTTCAGGCGTTTACCCATTTTTCCCTGTACTTTTAGATAAGATAACATTCGAAAAATCGGTATCCATGGCGGAGCGGAGGGAACCCTTGAGCCTGAAGATTTAATTTGTCTTTGCTTTGCCGATAAGATAGCGTCCAAGCCAAGGGGTATTTTTTGCTAACCTCTTCCAGATTGAGTAACTAGGAACTTTGAATCTCTTTTGAAACTTTTCTTACCACAAACAGTATATTGAATATGAACAGCACATATTTCACAAATACTCCACCGCAATCCATGACAGTAATATTATCGTTGACTCTTTTGTATTAAAGGAAATTGCACTATTCAATTATATGCGGTTCGTTGCTCAAATGTTACTGAAAAAGTTCAATGTATGACTATTTCTTATGAGAGGATTTTTTTATCGCAAAAAGCTTTTTCAAGCTTTGGTTTGATTGGTACAAAAAAAGGTGATAAGGTGAGAGAGTTTCAGGAAAATTCTTCCGAAAAGTATGCGACATAATTTACGAGCACTCCTCTTTTTGTGATGCCTAGTTTTGTGATAGCGCGATTTAAAATAATAATAAGGATTTATTATAGTAATAATGTTTTGCCTTTTACTTATGCTTATCCCAGAAAAATTAACAAAATCTGAAACATATCTAATTAAAAAAAATATTACTGAATACTTTGTGATAATACTGTTATGGCATAACACTGTCAGTCTGGCAGTCCACGGAGTGACGATGATCAGGCGTATAATTAATAAAATATATATATACATGTATGTATATTTTTTTAAATAAATATATTTATTTTTAAATAAATATATGTATATATAAATATATAGTTTATTATACCGAGTCGAACAAATGCCACGTCAAAAGACTTACGACAACGCTAGAGACTATCGATAATAAGAAACGAGGAGTTTTAGTTTCCTCTCAAAAGATATTCCCTTTGTCTGTCTGAATGAACGAAATCTTTGTTTCAATGTCCTGAAACCACTATTATTTTGTAAAACAAGATACGATGAATAACATTTATTCTATTACTTTTTGATATATATATAATATAGTAAAATAGATAAAATAGATAAAATACCTAGATTCTAATGTTGAAATGACTTGTTTTTTTTTTGGGACTAAGCTGCAAAATATTTCGCCATGAAACTAAGGACATCTACCAGCTTGCTATTTTTCAAAACTTTTTTTGGGAGTTGAATCGTCATTATTTTTCAAACCTTTACTGTTTTATTTCTGTTTTTGTTTAATTTATTGATGAGCTTACAAGTTATTTAGTCTGCTTTACATAAATGAATAATGTAAAATAAGTAAAATTAAGATTATGAGTGCAAGAAAGATGCATAAGGGCTTCCGTCGATAAGTGATTGGGAATTCCGCATGACGTCAGCTACATAGCAGGATATTGAAAATGTAACAAGCTGTGGAATTTATTTATATTAGTATGGAAAGACGATTATCCTGAAAACCACTTGCCTCCAGTGCGATTGGAATAAAAATGGAACATTTCGTGATATTGACACCCAGATCCCAAAAATATGGGTTAGCTTGCACGACTTTAGCAGATAGGCCCAACCACAAATAGCACGTAAAGTATATGTGCAGCAGCATAAAAATCAAGTTCAAAACGGCGTTCTGAAGAGAAAGAAATTAAAGAACTAACAAGTTATGCTTATTTTTTTGTATTAAATATATGTATCTTTACCGAAGTTAAATAGCCAGGCTTTCGAATGGTCAGTCCATAGAAGCTTTGACATGACAGAAGGACCATTATCGTGCCAAATACCAAAACTGTAATGGGTATAACCTTTGCATCACCTATGAATTCGCTGCTTTTTATGTTTCTGGTCATAACCGATCCTACGATGATATAGAAAAGTCCAAAGCCCTGAAAATATGTAAATATAGTTACCTTATTAAAAGGTTGCAGACATATAAAATCTTAGCTTTACATCTTTGATTCTGAAAGCTAAAAGGAACCCACAATTCCTGTCAAGTCTTTTCCGGCTGGAAAAAATAATAGCTGACTTGGTTTTTAGCCGAAATGCGTCTGGGCAAACCTTGCTATACAAATAATCTGTATGTAATCTTGGCATATAGTCGAGGATCGATTTTCGTGTATGAAATCGAACCGATTAGACCTCGAGTTCCGTCAGAACCCTTTCAATAAAAACAAAAATCATTTTGTGCATTTGGTATCGCATTTCTCGTACTCATATGAATGTCTTTGGGCCAATTGGCCGTAATTCCTTAATTTGATAGCGACATAAATGTGACGTATCGAATCATGCAACTTCGATGTTTACGCATTCTTTAGTTTCCATTACCGATAAAGTTAAAAATTGCATTGCCATTATCTCTAATTAATAACTGTCCTTACCGCGAGTATTACATTAAATATGTAAAGTAAAAATTTGCAAATTTTTGCAGTTCGGTTCATTTCTTGCGTTTAAGGAATGGTTTTTTGAACCTTCGAGTTCCGCCTTCGCGTTAAAACTGAATCCGTATATGAAAATGTCTTACTATAAATCAAAATAAACTCATTAAGAGAACGATTTGTATTTTATTCTGAGCAGAGAGTAAAATAAAGAGAATCTTTAAGAACTTGAAAGATTGTACGTAGGATGTTGTGCATATGTTAGTGCAGAATATATGCCACCGAAGTATTGCATGCTTTCTGGCTGCGCAAAATATTGACAATAATTTTCGAATAAATGTTACATTTACATTTCAGCTAAACTTTTTCATAACTGTTAATCATTAAATCAATAAACTTATGTACGTATATGTTTGTACTTTAACTACTCATTTTCTGCTATTATGACTGCTGACGACTGTTATATACTTTGCAATGCATTGTATGTAATGGAGGTCATAGTGAACTACATTTTGTATTATTTTTTTGTTTTTTTAAATTTACTGTGACTTTATCCGCACTAATACAAGCGGGAATTCCCATTGTTTGGATCGTGAACCTAGTGTTGGGTAACTACTGCTTACTTCTAACATCACATCTTCACTTGTTCACTTGTTCACTGCTTAGTTGCACATTGGTTCACTTAGTTAGCCACTTGTTAACTGTTCATGTACAGCCCTTTATGTATTGTATTTTAGAGACTAAAACATATTATACAATACCATGTCATTGTGGCTGCTTAATGAGTAAAAGAGCTCAATTATCAACTGAACAAAAATATGTAAGATCAAATCAAAATTAACAAAGTAAACAGAAAAGAGGAAAGTGAACAAAACCGAGATCATGTTCACCCGCTCAGTTTGTAAAGAACTCTTATTTTTTTCTCATGAGCAAAAAGCGTATTCGCTTTTAATTCTTTAAAGACCTTTTATATTACCAATAATAAATCCTATAACTGCTATTAACGACTTGTTTAAATGGCAAACAAGGCCAGATTCAGCATGGGCAGATCTATCTCAGGCGGGTCCGTATCCATTAACTCGGAGCCGTTGACACCATTGCTTATTGCCAACTCTGGGGTCATCTTGGCAATGATAAAGTCACGTCAGGCCTTCTCTCATGCTGCGTTCTTGGCGACTATCTTTCGAGGGGCCCTTGGGATCGTACTGTTCCGCGTTTAGGGTATCCACGGCCGTGAAGCCGCCATCGGGATGGGTCATGATGGTGATGCCTCTATTGGTCAAGCAATTCAGATCGTGGAGCGCGCTCTTTGGTGGCACGGACTTGCGCAGCTACCGGATCAGGCACCGCTTTTTGGCGAAACATCCTCTTTAAGGGTAGCTTCCGCGAGGCGTGCCTCTTTAGGAACCTCGGCAATGGTTGCAACATCGAGCTGATTAACCGGGACCTCCGCAACTGGGACATGATCTAGGAACGAGGCCGGACCCTGAGCCGAGGACAGGGACGGAGCCTAGGCCTGCTGCTGGTTTTGGGCATTAGGATCCACAGGCGAGAGACTCAGGGGCTTGGGAATAGCAGTGGGATTGTAGGGTCCGCCAGACACAAATGGCTTCTTGAATTCCAGATTTGGAGGAGTTGGCTCCATCCTGTCTTTTCTTTAATTTATATTTACTTTAACTTTTTAGCTTAGAGCCCACTTTCTCAACTCCCATTTACTTAGAGCCCACTACGTGAGCGTGAATATGTTTATTTGAAGTATATGTAATAATAGCTTTAAAGGTTAGAAATAATTTATTCAGTGGGCTCTGTCAGCATTTAGGCATAAACCTGTCTGCCGGCACTCTGCCTGCGCATACAGTTCGTGAGGGCGCCGGCGATCAGGAAGACGATCAGCTCGAAGATGCAGATGCCCAGGCCGGACCAGCGAATAATGTCCATGTTGTCGTACCAGAACTCCTCGAACTTGGCGTTGCATCCGGGCCGATAGATGTATGCGGAGGGAGTGCTGCAAACTGTGTTCCTATTTAAGTAGCCGCAACAGGTTCCGGGTACATTTAGGCCAACAGTCTTATAGTTTTCATAGCTGGTGTTGCCGCAGCAGCCGAAGGTGTCCTCAAGAACACCTATCGCGTTGTAGTCCCCGGAGTTCCACAGCAGGGTCACCATGTTCCTCATGTCGTTCAAGAATGCCGATCGGTTCACAAACACCCAACATGTAATCACCAGTTGCAGGATAAACAGCACGAACACCATGCTCGTGTACTGGAAAATGCAAATCGATAAGTTTCAGTGTTGCAACGACCTTGTAAACCGCGACTCACCGCTCCCGTCATGCAGGCACTCTGCCGGAAAATGCCGTAGCATCCGAAGAAGGACACGATGAAGATCAGGCCTCCCAGAACGGTGATGCATATAGGAATGGTGTTGGTGTTCGTCACCTCTCCCATAACGTCTATGTGGCTCAGATCGGACAACATGATCGAGCCCAGCACGATCAGGAGGATGCCAACGACCTGGAAGTAACGAAGATAATTTAACGAAGATCTAAGGTCGTTGGAAAATAACTTGGCAAATTAAAATTCTCTGGTATTTCAAGAAGGTAATTTGACTCAATCATTTCTATTAGATATAGTAGAACAATTCGAATGATAAATTTAAAATATAATATATTTTATTCATTTAATCAAAGGATCATATATTTTAATATAATTTCTTTGCAAATAAAGACAATCGATTAATTTGGCACGATCATTCCTATTACTATGCTATTAGATATAGTGTTTCGTTCCGACTTATGTACTACCGTAAGAAAATAATAATAATAATAATAATGTTCTGAAAGTTTCAATCTGATAGCTAAAAAACTGGGAGTAACTGCGTAGCAGACTGGCAAACGGTCATGTCTGGATTCACTCGTCTGGTGATGCTGATCAAGAGTTCGGAGATGCTTCCTCCAATATATGGAGTGAAATGGTAGATGCTTCACCGAGAATACGGTCAACTTGTGCTTGTATGTACTATCAAATGTTTTCCCCTGATATTACTAGGTGGTAACAATACTATATATGGAAATACATCTTAATTTGTTATTTATACATCTATACTTATGAATGTTATGGTATGTTTGTGTTTCTTTCAAGTTGAAGATAATGTCAATTAACTGATAAAATTCGGGTATGTCCCACAGACATTACACGACGCTAATAGGTTTTTAACTTTACCACCACAGTCGCGTGAATAATATTGATAAACCCCATGACAAATAACATAACATAATGAAATCGAAGCGGCCGACCGATGCGTAATAAAGAAATGTATTTAATGTATTTATAAACCGATGATATAACCTTTTTTACATGTAATCTATTATTAATAAAAGATGATCAAGACCCTTCTCAATTGATTAAAAAAAACATTTATAAAGTAATACTCAGAAGAAACATTATTTGATTTAAATATAAAGAATATATATTCTGAATTATATCAATTTAACACATTAACACATACGATAAGTCCTAGTCTTTAATGTTTGATGTTTATACATATATCCAAAGCCTATTTTAGTCTTATTTTCTATATCTAAAGCTTTTGTACTTCCTGTTGTTTTTTAACACAAATCTTTTGATTAAAGTAGGCTTAAATAGTTATATTTCACTCGCTTCAAACACAGGTTCCGAGATCCTATTCAAGGATCGCTTTCTCGAATCCTGTGATAGGGATCCTGTAGTTGTTTAAACTCACCAGAAACACAATATTGACAATATATAAAATAAAGTTGACTATTCCCGATAGACAACCCATTTTGATAGCTTTCAGATGTTATCCTTTCGAGGGCAATATAAGTTAATTAGTGTTATCCCAGAGGTATTTTTCTATATTTGATTTTATCGCGTTGTCGCGTCGTTTACTGTCGTTCGATTGGACTGGTCTTCCAGTTGCGCTACCGTTTTTAAATTGCCCGGCAGACCCCGGCGATATCGGAAAGATACGCGAGTGCCTGATATCGTAATCACGGCCCAAGGAAGGCTAGATAATGGCGGGGAAATCGATACCACTTGGCATATGGAAGTGATTCATTCCTAAGGGCAATTGATCTCAGAGTCGTGGTCGTGGGCTTATCGACTGATAACGGCATAGTTTTGGGAAAACATCAACTTGTCGCGATTAGATAGCCAGTGGCCAAAGATAGACAGCGTATATAGCAATAATATTTCATTGGGCTTAACCTATTTTGGTTTATTTATGGAGAATTCTACTATATCTAGGGTGTTCGATCAGACTCTCGTTCTAGCGCTTCCTCATCGCGCTGGCCAGGCAGCAGGACATGATGAAGATGCCCAGCTCGAACAGGGCGAAGATCAGACTGCTCCATCGAATAATGTCCGTGTTGGAGGCCCAGAAGTCGACGAACTCCGCCTGGCAACCAGGCCGCTGGGAGTAGATCGCCTGCTCGCAGGTCTGAGACCTATCCTTGTAGCCGCAGCAGGAGGCCGGAACGTTATTTCCATATTGCAGGTAGTTCTCGTTACCACAGCACTTGAACTGAAATAAAAATGAAAACATTACTATTGGTTTTCTTTCGGGGAAGTGGAAGATTGTATCAAAGGATGTCTAGGAATTTACTGTGGATTCCAACTTCCGTTCTGTTAAGTTTACAAAATCTAAAGGATTGTGAACTTACGGCCAACTGGAGGACGTCCATGGGGTAGCCTTGGGCAGCGTTGTTCTCGTCCCAGGCCTTGTCCACCACCTTGCCCATGCTGGTCAGGAACTTATCGTTGGCCGCGAAGATCCAAATGGAGAGGGCCAGTTGCAGGCCAAACAGGATCAGCATACAGATGGCGTACTGTAAAAGGATATGGTCAATCAGTTAGAAGGCTTACGGCTCGAGTAGAACAGAGTTTGCTTAAACAGAGCACCCACAGGGGGCATTCATGATGCGTTATCCGTGTAAGAACCGGGCTAGCTAGAGGCCTCTGTCTGAGCAGTTCTTGATCCCCAACTCACAATGGTCGTGCAACAGGCGTTCTCCCTAATCGTGCCACAGCATCCGAAGAAGGCCACCACGAAGGTGACGCAGCCGATGACTATGATGACGATCGGGATCGTTTGCGTGTTGACTGCTCCGTCGAAGGCGGTGAAGTTGCCCATCGTGGACAGCATGATGGAGCCGACCACGATCAGCAGGATGCCGCCGGCCACGAAGACCAGGTTGAGTAAGTACAGCAGGTACTTGAACATGGCGGATAGGCAATTCATGGTTGCGGTTTTCGGGTTTCTCGTTGGTTCGCTGGATAATCCGTTCGTTCGTTGCGACTATTTTCGTCAAACTGAATTGGCTCTCGAACAGAACGCGGCTATTAAAGCTTATTCGAAGTGCTCATCTTATCGGAGGCAGAACTTATCTCGGCCATAAACTCCCCTATGTACAACACTCGCCCTGGGGGCTCTCTCCTATCGCACACTCTCCCTATGTACTTGAAAAGTCGTTCAATGGATCTTATCACCTTGCACCCAGATACTACACCGTTGAGGTTGTAAGAACCCGGAATTTGCGTACTCAATGAATCATTTGTTGGTCCAAACACATTTTAGTGAGGGTGGCGAATTATCTAACATTCATAAAGTCCAACCTGGGGGGCGTTGGTCCCCTAATAAGATGAATCATTCGGTATTCGAGCATTAGCCAGCCACCTTCCCGCATGGTTCTTATCAGGAAGCGAAGAGAGTTGGCTTCCAGGCTGAGTCAGAAACTGTTTGACTTGGCCACCGCTGCTTCCTCGTGAGTCCCCGAGCTTATCATGCTGATTTATATGCTATCAATCCAATAATAAACTTTTCGGCGAGTGCACTCTAGGCGTAACCAAACACGCCCGATTAGGATTGTTATACTAGTCCACGGGACTTTTTAGCTCCAAAGAATTTCCCAATCGCATTGGACTAAGGCTTTTGGATCTCTTTGGGAATTTAAAGCACTCTATAAACTTATACAAACATAAAGGTATATTACTATGATAGGTTGTTTACTGAAAATATGTCAAAAGAGACTATGATTGATGGGTGATCAACTTTTGGTTAATGTTTGTTGTTTCTTTCTATTTTATCTTTCTAATTTATCTTTGTAATCTGTTTTTTGTATTATTTTTACTATAACAAATGGTTAATATACTATCAAAAGAGCTCAAATAAATACGATGTTTGTGAGAAATCTCAATTTGATTGTAAAATGAGAGCGACAGAAATAAGCTTTCTGTGACTTATCCAGAAAACTATCGGAAGTGCTACCAAAATCATTTAGGGGTTTTAAAACCATTAAAAGTAAAAGTTATACGAGTAGATCGGTAAAATACAATAAAATACAATGCAATAAATTTTAAATTCATGCTTTTGGAAACACCCCAGTACAAATATTCTTTGGATAGACTGGTTTCTAACCCTACTGTTAAAGTTCCTGATAAAGCAAATCGGTGGTCGGGTTATGTCGGTATCTAATTGATCACAGCGAGAACGAAGAACAAAGCTATGTATATAAAGCACAGAATTTGATGGCACTGGTGCATACTGTTCGTGTGCCGACAAAGAAATTCGCATTCTCGCGAGTTTGGTCGTTGGACACCACTGCCTCAAACGGACAGTCGGAAATTAGGTTAATATTAAGAGGTTGGGAACGTGCTCTACTTTTTGATATTGTTAATATGTGCATATGCTTTTATTTATCAATGAAACTAACTCCACCTCATGGCCTTGGCCAAATGACAGGAGACAAAGAAAATGCCCAGCTGAAAAAGGGCGATGATCAGACTGTTCAGTCGCACGATGTCCATATGAGAGGCCCAGAAGTTGACAAACTCATCGTTGCAGCCAGGCCGCAGCTCGTAGATGGATGCCGGACACTCTTCGGAGCGATCATCGTAGCCACAGCAGGAGGCGGGAACTTCGGAGCCATACTGCCCGTAGTCCTTGTTCCCACAGCATTTTAGCTGTAACAATTACATATTCTTTTCAGTAACGAGAAACAGTTCAACGATACCTCATCCAACTTACTGCTAGCTGGAGGGCATCCATGGGATAGCCATGAGCAGAATCATTTTCGACCCAGGCCTTATCCACCAGACGGCTCATAAACTCCAGAAAGGTGTCCTTCTCGACAAATAACCAAATCGATAGCACCATTTGCAGGACGAACAGGATCAGAATGCATATGGCATACTGGGGAAACAACGGATCGGCTGATTTAAAAGATATTTTGGATATATTGCAACTCACTATTTTGGTGAGGCAGGCGCTCTCCCGAATTGTGCCCCAGCTTCCCAAGAATGCCACCGCAAAGGTCACACTGCCAATAACGATGAAGGTGACTGGGAATGTTATGATGGTCACTCCATCGAATTCGGTAAAGTTTCCCAATCTTCCCAGCATGAGGGTACCGAATACTATCAGAAATATTCCGCTGACCACAAAGATCAGATTGAGGAAGTATAGAAGGTACTTTAAAAATGATGAAAAGCAATGCATGGCATAAACCCTTGTGCTCTCTATGGTGTGGTGAAGAAATACAGATTATGACTTTTTAAACAATCCGTCTGCAATCCGTGCCTGCCTTTGTCTAACTAAATACCACCGAACTTTAACTGAGCCAGACATGATTCATGCTTATCGCACATAATAAAATACATGTGTTATGAGGTCTGGACTGCCAATATCTATAAAGGTCAGTTAATCTATCTAATCGCTCTTCACTATCAAAGAACCTAGATTACCCCTGTAGAGGGTGGATGAACTCGGTCAATGATTAGAAAAAATAAGTGTCATGTTTGAAACCCCGTAAATACATAGGTGCCTGAATGTTTGCAATAAATTGTTTGAGGTATCAAATTCAATGGATATCATTTTTAAGATATAACATTTTACAGCTTAGATTGACATTAGTATCATTTTGTCATGATATTGTCGGTCTGAAATTTCAGCATTAGCATAGTCTTATTTCTTTTGCAAGCAATATATATCGAAATCGAAACACTATATCATATACATACTTGCCATAAGAAGGATCTGGCCCAATATGGCATACTTTCGCTATTTTTTTAAATATATAAAAATGCTAATTTATATATGATTCTTTTGTATGATTTTAACAGCAGATATATCGGACCATTATAACATATAGCTGCTATATGAGCTATCAGATTAAATTGGCATGTTCTGTAGGATATTAAAACATCGGATCCTTTCATTTGCTGGGCCAGTCGGCAGGAAACGGCACTTATTCCTAGCTTTAATAATGCAACGCCAAGGCTGCTCCAACGGATGATGTCCAAGTTGGAAGCCCAGAAGTCGACGAATGAATATATGGATATATCGTACTGCTTCGAGCGATCAGTGTAGCCGCAGTAGGAGCATGGAACCTGACTGCCATAGTCCTCGTATCCCGAGTTGCCACAGCACTTGAACTGGATAAACACTAGGTAATACAAGAACTTCTCTACCATATCTTAACTTATGGTCAATTGCAGATAATTCATGGAATAATCGTGTTCATCATCATTATCCGCCCAGGCCGAGTCAACAATATCACTCATTACGGCAAGGAAGATGTCGGAGTCGACATAGAGCCAAATGGATAGAGATATTTGAAGGAAACATAGAACAAGAATGCAGGCGGAATATAATTGGTTTTGAATAAGACATCTTCTCATACTAGCTCAACTTACTTCCCCGAATAGTGCCGCAACATCCAAAGATGGCCACTAAGAAGGTGACACATCAAATCGAGAGAACGGAAACCGGAAACGATATCGACTTTACTGAGCCCTCGAAATCTGTGACGTTGTGCATGCTGGTCAACATTATAGATCCATTTGTTATCAGCACAACGCCAGTAATAACAATGATCACGTTGAGGCCATACAGGAGGTATTTGCAAATTGATTATATGCAACCCATAATTAGTTAAAGTCGGTTTACTACAAGTAAATCGATTTCGACTTCGGCTTTCCAAACAAATCGGATCTTATCGATGCTTTTAGTTATCTAGAGTTTTATGTACTTTTTTTGGCCATAAAGATATTTACACTTAACTTGTTTCGCTTCAGAGGGTATAATAAATACAAGTACACTATTGCTAATATTGCCTTTAGGTCATGGCCATTAACTAAGTGTTATCATGCGTTAATCTTTATGGAGTTTAATATATCAATTTCTGTTCAAGTGCAAAAAGGTGCTTGTTGCTACCGCCAATTTTCAAGGGAATTTCAAATATATTATATATTAGGAGGAAGAAGTGGCTATAGACATATAAGTGCTTTCCCCTTTAAATAGTTCAACAACAGTTCATGTGTATGTATATCTGCCTAAAAGTATACAATATTTATACAGCATTTACTATTCCTTTAACGTAAGATTACTTACCTTAAGCCAGATCTCACACAGATAGTTTACTCAGAAGTATAACATAGATGTATATATGTACAATATCAATGGGAAAAGTCAGATATTTTTTATTGGTTAAAATAGTATCGGAAATGTAGAGCATTGAAATATTATTGTTTTACCTAAAAGTAAACTTTTAATCTTTAAATGTCGCGGGTCAGATAATGCCTTAACCGGGCCTCTGCTAGCACATGCACCAAATCAAAGATCTTGCTACTTCGGAAAAATCAAAGCACAGCACCAGTACTGTGACATTGTCATATTGTAGCCCAATCTAGCAATTTTTACAGTAAAATATATATTTTTGTAGTCATTTTGAATTGCCGTATTACCGAAAAACGAAGCTTAGGCTCTTCTTTTGCGCAATCTGATGTATTAAGCCGAATATCGATCTATCGCGCATATATCGCAATGTTAAAATATCGATGTATAGTCTTTGCGTCAAATATCAATCATATCAAACATTGGAATTTCGAGGCCACTAAAATATAGCATAGTTTATATGTTTAATAAATTGCTCTGTTTATTGCAATCTCATGGTGTATAAATTATTTTGTACAGTAAAAAATATTAGCACAATCAATAAAACTCTCAACTAACGATCTTATAAAGGGGATCATCTCGAATTCGTCCAGGGATTTGATGTGTATAACTTGAGATTATGTAAATTTCAATGGCCATCTGTATCAGTAAAATTGGGCAACATAATTCGTACTTTCGGTTTCATTTAAAATAAGGGGATGCCCCAAAATTAGTAGTCCGCGCGGCGTCGATAGTTCCGAATGCTGTTCGCCAGGCAACAGGCGAACACAAAGCCCACAAACTGCAATAGAAATGTAATAAACAAATATTAGCTTAAAATTGTGTTCAAAGTGGAGAACGACACTCACTTCAATGGCTGCAATCACGAGACCGGAATACTTGATGATGTCGCTATTTCTATCCCAGAACTCAACGAATGCGGCCTTGCAGCCGCGCCTATAGACGGTTTCCGTGCGGCAGTTGTTGGTGTCCTTGCAGCAAGAGGGCGGGAAGTAGCCCTGGAACGAGTAGTCGACGTAGCCACTGCGTCCACAGCACTCCATCTGCACAAAGAGATTATATTTTATTCCGAGTCTCTAGCCTCGGGGCAAAGAACTTACGCTGATCTGAATGGCATCCATGTAGTCGGCACGACGGGTGCGGCGATCCCAGGCCTTCTCCACCACATCGCCCATGATCTGCAAGTACTTGTCCTTCTGCACCCACATGTAGATGACCAGGGCCAGCTGTCCGATCATCAGTACAAACAGCAGGATCGAGTACTACAAGAACAAAATTGAATATCAGTACGGCGGACTATAATCAAGGCAATTCAGGTTATTCGTACCGTCATAGACATGCAGTAGGACTCGCGGATGGCACCACAGCATCCGAACCAAGAGATGAGCAGAATGACGGTGCCCAGGACAATCATGGTTATCGGCACCTGCTGGGTTCGCAGAGCCTCCGCGAAGTCATCGATGTTGTGGACATTGCTGAACAGCAGAGCTCCGAACACGATCAGCAATATTCCGCATATCTGAGAAAATCAAAAATGTGCATTAAAATACCGCAAAAATTTATAAAAAACTTCAAAACAACCCCAATCACTTCCAAACTATAAGAACTTTGCTTCGATATTTGTGCGAAAATCATATATCGGTTTTCGATATTTTAACTTTGGAAGATACGATATGTCGTATAAACCATAAATCGATATTATGTTTGATATCGAACTGTGTCAAAGCCTAGTACAACACTTAACTAAGTATCAGTCTTCAAAAATTGTAGAATCGATATTTTATATTTAAATGTGATGCATGGAAATTGCTAGTAAATAAATAATCGTAAAATTCAAAGTACGATATTTTCGATATGATCATTTTGTCGATATATCATATCGGACTATTACTCTCTGTGTAGTATACATATATGTAACATGCCAAAGCAAGCTGCAGATAAATGTATAGTTTATTAGGAAAATTTATGCGGAATTCAGGAATTAAAAATACTAATTCTTTGATATTGGATAATCACATAAATTGCTCTAATATAATTCAAATACGAAAAATTCACTCACTTCAATGCTCATTGGGTTTACCGAAGCTTTTTATTTAGACGTGAAAGCTTTTTAAAGCCCACAAAATTATTGGCTGAGAATAATTTAGAATATATGGAAACCACTGAAAGAAAATAATGGCCACTTACTGAGACAGACACGCAAGGTTGGAAATAATAATGTTATTATTCTAATAATTTATTGTTGGGCAACTAAACTAGCCAATTTGCATGCCTATCAAAGGCTTATCGCTTATCAATCCGCCCGATTTGGTTAATTAAGATTAGCCGACGCGTAGTTATCAAAAACAAATTTGCTTTGGCTTTGATTTTTTTATCGCTCTGCGTCATTCGGCAGATTAGACCCTGTGCAGTTGTCAGATTTATCTAATTATCTAACCCATAAATATTATTTATTTAAACTGCATCATGACTAAGTCACGGGGCTGGGCCGTTCACAGGGTGGGATCAGATCGGATCAGATGAGATGAGAGCGAAATTGCGACACGAGCAATGCCTAACCGTTTACGTATATAGATTCACACCCACCCGTCCGGTATTTCTGTCCCGATCCGTGGAAAATTGAGTTCAAGTCTACTGTGACCGTCGCCCATTTACATCGCCTGCGTGTGTGGCAGCAATGTTTATTGTTTTCAGAGTTTTGGCTCGCCCCGCAATGGGAGCAAGTTCACATTTAATTAAGTCAACTATTTTCGGGCGTCCCCCTTGTAATGTAATTACGCAATTTTCTGTTACTGCCAAGCAGAGAGGGAGTGTTTTCAAAAAATTAATTTGCATGTACTATACATACATATATTGTGAGTGGCATTTAGCCATCACTAATTTTCATATTCTTACAATTATCTTTCTCTTGGGGGGAAGACATTTGAGTATAGATGTGACTCAGAAGTTGTAGATCTTATTTTGTATTTTGAACAAAGTTTTCCGTAAATTGTAATTTTGGTAACGTTTTACACTTCTTTACATTTATTTTATAAATTTATATTATAAAATATATTATTATGTAATATAAAAACTCATAAACTCATAACTAGATCTACATATTTGTTATAAGAAATTGGTGTTTTTTAATTCTGAGCATTAGCAAACAGAATTCCTCAAACGAATACTTATGACACTCATATGCAATCAACTGCTGCATTCTTTGGTGTTTGCCGTTGACAAATATCGACTTTTAATTTAATAATCTAAAATGTAGAGTCCTCATCAGTGTATTGGTTTCCAACCCATTTCCCATCTCCCTATATAGTTTTATTCATTGTATAATTATGCGATAAAAAAGATGCTAGGCTGGACCGACAATGTGTCAGAGCAATATCGAGTATTTTTCGAGTATTTTTATGACTAACTCCTACTTAAGTGCATAATTCGCAAGCCATTGCCTTATTTCATTTAAAAATAGCCACTGATAATGGGTGAGCAAGTGGTTAACCAATATTAGTGAGTTCCAAAAATATATGCTCTTTTTTGAACCAAAAATGAATGTTTGATTAAATCAAAACTAAATTAAAGAATTAAAGAATTGCAGAGTTCCATTTGTGTTAGTAAGAGATAGAACGAGGTGACTAGATATGAGAAACAAAAAAAAAATAGCTAACATTATGTGTATTATTGCATAAAAAATAGCTATTTAACTCTAAAAAGGCTATATTTAGCCACAGTGTGGGTTAACTCCGAGAGGCAGTGCTTTGGACACCACTTTGTCTTTACCTCGAATCTTCAAGAACCTTTTTCTACTAATAAATAAATATATTTCAAGTGGATTGATTAATAATAAAGTTAATTTAATTTTAAGTCGGAATACCAATTATCATAAAGGTGTTAATACAAATCATTTTGACATGTTTATAAAACTCCTTTGTATTGAAATCTTGATAATCACTGATTTCTCTTATGTACATATGTAGGTATACATATGGAGTACTTTAATGGTGTGCTTTATGAATATTACATCCACAATACAAGTACCCAGTGTGGTTTTTTTCCCTGCAGAGAGTGGCTTGAGACCCCTGGCCACGACCGCTGACCGCTAGTCACACCTGCAAATCAGGGCTCCAAACTGGTTGGGCCGGAGTACAGTTTCACGCGGCGGTGCAGCGACTCCGTGAGGCAGTAAGTTAGAAGTTGCAAAACAATATCGAAAATGCCACAAATGCTGGCTGGCGTTTCGACGATTGTGCTTGGTGTTTCGCTGTTTGAAACCAGTTAACCTCGAGCGGATGCCAGCTAATGGGATGCATGTTTCTGCTCGGCTCGGTTATGGGGAACTCTGTAGCTCCAAGCCAAACTCGTTTCGAACTGCCAAAGTAAACAAAATACCTTTTGGTATACAGAATCTCTTGAAAACCACTACGTCACTCAGGTAGCCCAAATTTGATAACGGGTTTGGTGGCACACAATGCGATGATCTCAAGCACGTACATAGCTCCTCTTTACATGTACAGTGTAGCTTACAAGAAAACCTTGACTTTTTATGTCTGATAGTGTATCGTTATAATGAATATGTTGAAAAAGTTGTGGTAAAGATATACATTTGTAAATTATATATGTACATACGAGTATATTATTTTCGATTGGAAGGAGTATTATTATTCTTAGATCGCGCCTTCACTGCTCGCACGCAAAGGCTTTGTTCTCAACCAGTTTTGTAGGCTTGAACTTTCTCGGCAAAAAACACTTTTCCCCTTTTGGATTTTATTTTTTTTTGTTTTGCTTCGACGTGGAAAAAACCAGTTTTTACCGTAGCAAAGTTATGATATCATGGAGACTGAACTGGGCTTGGCCTGGAAAATGATATAATCCCCGATGTTTTTACTTACCGAACAGAGCAAATTGAATATAAATAGAATGTATTTAACCATGGAGATTCCGCAGCTCATTTTGCTTTCGGACTTTCGGTGGGTGCTGCTTGTGGAGGTGGAGGAAGAACTGCAACTGATCGTCCGGGGAACGAGAAAAGAATGGAATTGGGAAATTCAGATACGTACATATTTCTCAAATACAGTGGAAAGTTAAGTATTATTATATCATTTTATTTGGGCAACAGGCACACACACGCACGCACACACACAGGCACACGCACTGATGTCATCCGTGGCAAAAACATCATTTTGTTTATATTAACGAAGAAAAAATGCTGGCGTTCAGGCTTCGCTGAGTGTGGAAATTAGCACACGATCTCACGTACCGCCGGGGTATCGATTGTCGTTCGTTTCGTTGGGCCGTTCAAGAACGGAACTGACCCTGGAACTAAGCTAGAGGGAGGCGGGGATGCGACCGATCCCTGCCGGCATCAGCGCACCAGCTCGGGCAGCAGCTTCTCCTTGGGCAGCAGGCGCTGCTTTAGCTCGTGGTAGCGCCGCCAGATGTACGGGTAGCCGGCGGCCCACGACAGCCACGCCTCCTTCTCGGCGGTTGTCTGCTCCACCTTGCGCAGGTGCTTGTAGTACTTGCCGTTCCGCTTCACGGCGGCGGCGGCGTCCTGGGCGAAGCGGGCAAAGCGCAGCTTAAGCAGGGTCTCGGAGACGTCTAGCAGGCGGTCGCCCTTGGGCGGATGCACCAGACACAGCTGACAGACGACGTAATCCTGCCCAGAGCGACCGCTCTTCAGTGGCAGGAAGGTGGCCTCGCGCCCGACAAGGCACTGTTGCAGCCAGGAGTACCCGTTGGCGTCCACCCGCACGCCCGGCAGCTTCACGGGAAGCAGTCGCTTGCGGCTGGTGAAGAGCGGGATCAGCGGCCGGTGCTGGATTAGCAGCAGGGTGTCCTGGTCGCGCTGCTGGACGCCGGCGATCCGGCCCGTGTGCATAACGCGCTCGCTGATCAGTCGCTCCGGGATATGCGAGGGCTGTTTAAACTGGCGGACCAGGTAGGCGGGCTTGCGCTTCGCGTAGGCCACCGCCAGCATCAGGGCCGAGGTGCCGTAGATGGCCAGTTCGCTGCCGACGGTGTCCCGCTCCAGGTAGTTACATAAGCCCTGGTACTTGGCCCACACAAATCCCTTGGCAGTCTCCATTAAGTAGCTTGCGCCTGCAAATTGTTCGTTCGTTAGCTGGGTTTCGGGGGGTGTTATGCTGCCACTCAGTGTTCGGCAGATGGCGTCACTTTACCAAAACACACTCGTTATTTCGTTATGTGGGCCCAATCTATATGTACGGCCGTTCTAATGGCTAATTTTGTCGCCGACTCTGCTGTTTCTTGGCGACGTTTCTGTTTTGCTACTGAGAGACAGACTTTGACATTTGCTCTGGCCGGCAGCAGCGACGCCTCAAGTGCGAGCGGGACGACTGGTGTGTGCGTCAAGTGTTTGTGATCTTACTGCACTTGGACCGCCAACGCTTTGCAACACTGCCTGCGCTCTTTCTCTCTCTCTCTCACTCCCACACCCACACACACATGCACACTCTATTCAAAAACAAAACTCACACACGCTGTTTTATCCGCTTCGCTTATTTACTGAGGGAGCTTTGCGCGCGCTCAACTTTTTTGAACCGTTCGCGAGTCGATGTCACTGAAGACTGAACAGCGGCCAGTCGAGAGATCGTCTAACCGCCTGTTGCTGCGCACCCACACAGGCGCAGCGTGGCACTCACAGACGCACCTTCGGTATTGGCGCGTAGCTTTTGTTTTGGTTACGCTTCGGCCTCCCCCTTTTGCCACCCCGCGACGCTTTAATTGCACTAACGTGTTTTCCGCTCTCTGTTACCAATCGCGCTTGTTTATTTATGCAAATGCGGTTAGTGGTCTCTATTTGTTTTTGTTTACCTGCTACTGCGATACAGTGCCGTTGTCCCCCTGGATAATCACATTTTAATTTAAGGGCCTCTGTAAATCAGAAGCGCCGTTTCAACCCCCTTCCATTTTCGACCTACAAATTGTTGTAAAAAGAATATTTATCTGTTTATACTCGTATATAATTATTAAAACGCATTTTTACTTTCTGTTATTTATTTAATTATTGATAAATATAATTATTTATATATTTAAATTTCTAAAATTGTTCTTAGTTTGTGAACTGTGTGTTCTTTTATTGAAGGCTGACATTAATTTAATATGTTTAACTCTAT